>AWOL01S0113828.1:0-16762 GCA_000715115.1 Nicotiana otophora
AAGTGTAGTGTATTAAAGTGCTTAGGAGGGTTAGTCACTATACCCAAATATATTCTACCCATCCCTTAGCCTATATTACAACCTGAAAAGGCCTAATTGATCCAGGACTTCGCAAGCTTAGATTAGTAGAGACATACACTACGAGCAAGCCTATGGTACGATCTCGGGATGCACATGAATTTATTTGAGAGAGTGAGCGAATTCTTATAATTTGTAAGTCCTTAAATTATACTTGAATGCATATTTAAGTGTGTAGACTAATTTCTATCCTTGATTTATAGTGAGAGCACATGATTTACAAAGGATTAGTAAAGTCCATGCACTTTGAGTTGGCACAAGAAGTGAGTTATAGTAGGGAATGTATTGGAGTCATCTTTTGGGATTAGGATGTTAGAAGAGTCGCACAAATATTTTAAATAGTCTTAGCATGTGTCTAATTTTGAAGAAAGATGTCAATGGTTCTTATGATAGATTCTAAGCATTGATATAAACCATTGTCATTGAGGTGATGCATAAGTATGTTTTGAAATGTGTTTCTTTCCTATGCGCTTAATTTTAAGTTGCTTGAGGACGAGCAAGAGTTTAAATGTGGGGTGGTGATAAAGGTTAAAAAGTGCATGTTTTGAGTGTGTTTGTGTATTAATTCTTATGTGAGTTGCGGGAATTCACACTACTTTTAAAGTAAAAATATGCTCATTACGTATTTTTTATTTGTAGGAACGAAATTGCACGGAATAGGATCAAATAGGAGCAAAATTGGCAAAAGAAAAGGTGAAGACAGAAATCTAGGACAGCGAAGCGAGGTTCGCTTCGCTAGACCGGGACCGGAGTAGAAAAAATCAACTTCTCCAATCCGAATTAGGAGAAGCAAAATTCATCCCAACTGAACCCTAAATCATATAAATATGATACTTAGCCATCTTTTGAAAGGGGAGAAGACTTTGTGGAGGCAAGAACACACTTGAAAACAGAGAGAAGCCATAACAGAGTTCGAAAACCGTGGAATTCATCTTGAGTTTTTCTTTTTCCCTTCTATTATTAATTTTTATGTATTCTTGGGAATTAATTGAGATTGCTACCATGACTATGCGTGGCTAAAATCGTTTGTTCTGGGATTATGAATTTACATGAATGTCGATATTTCGAGATTGATTTGATGATTTAATTTATCATGTTGGGTTATTTACTCATATCCCGAGCCTAATTATTTTACTGCCCAGCTAACAGTGAAATACTATATTAGAATCTTGAGTTGAACCTGAAAGAGGTAATTCTTGATTGTAATATGATTTAATAGAGCGCGATCTTGAACCAAGTCATTGGGAATTGACTTTGCGAATACAGATAGAATTATACCTATTTGTCGTGCTTAGCCAATTGTGCAGGAGATTATTAATGCGTTCTTTTTATCTCTAATCTCATAGAAATATAGGGTTTAGAATAAATTAAATAGGCGAGTAGAAGTTGTCAAATTTCTAAGAGTATTATTATCCTTGCAGGTTAATAATCCCGATAAATTGATAAGTCGAGTTGATTGAAGAATTCTACAGGATTGTTATCCAACCATGACCCCAGAATATTATTCTCACTGAATTCAACCTTTCGTGTTAAGTGTGCTAATTAATTAGTTCTTCTTTTAATCGTAGCTTTAGTTATTAGAATTAAGCAAACAAAAATCACCTTGAAATTGTTCTTGACTCGATAAATTAGAATTTGCTTGATTTAGTTGATAATTGATCACAAGTTCTCGTGGTAATGATACTCTACTCACTCTTTATTACTTGATTGACCGCGTATACTTGCGTGTGCGATATAGGGCAACAAATTCCTCAAAAGTTAATCCCAAGCTCGCATACATGAAACCCGGAACCAATACTAAAATTCGATTACCCATAACCCGTCGAGTCCAAATATATGATTATATTCCAAAATCAAGTCCAAAGCGCTACTAAAATCCTCAAAATACAATTTCTCAAAGTATACACAAAACCCCAAATTTCATCTCAAAATTCTATATTTTGGGTGTTAAGGATTTATATAGATTCTTGAAATGATACCAAATATGGGTAGAGATCACTTACCCGAAGTCTTGTATGAAAATCTCCATGAGAAATCTCCCTCTCTAAACTTAGAGTTCAAAATATGAGAAATTAGCTCAAAATCCCGAAATACACAGCTAAAATACAGCTGCACATGTCGCATTTGCGACCAGAGGCTCGGAAAAGCGACTCCAGGCTCGCAAATGCGAACCCCTTCTGACCCAGAAAATGTTGCAAATGTGACTAAACATTTCTCAAATGCGAAGTCCCCTAGCTGCCAGTCACAAAAGCAACCCATACCATCGCAAAAGCAAACAAATTCTGGGAAGCCCACAATCACAGATGCGACTCACACACTCGCAAATGCGAGACCCTCCCTGGTCGACCAGGTCGCAAAAGCGACAACATCCTCGCATATGCGATAGTCGTTATGACCCCCTTATCGCAAATGCGAAGAACCAGAACCAAAAATATAAAAATCATACAAAATTATTCAAAATCCCTGAATCACACCGGGGGCCTTCGAGACCCTGTCTAAATATACCAACAAGTCCAAATATATCTTCTAAACTTATCCAAAGACTCGAAACACCACAAATAACATCAAAACCAAGAATTGAAGATCAAATCATTCTCGTAACTTTTAAACCTTCAAGCATATGCCAAACGCATCCGAATCACAATTAAACATTCTGGATCACAACCAAACTTTGCACACAAGTTCCATTAAACAAAACAAACCTATAAAAGGTTTCAAAACCATAATAGGAACCTGATAACACTGAAGTCAATTCTTAGTCATACGTATGAACTCTCCAAATCTTTAAATTGCCGACTTTCGACAAATAGATCCAAAACCTTCTGGAACATCCAAATTCAGACCCAAACATACATCCAAGTCAAAAATTAGCATATGAACCTATTGGAATCATCAAATCATCAATTCAAGATCATTTACTCTAAAGTCAAACCTTCGTTAGCAATTCCAACTTAAGGCTTCCAAATAAAACATCACTGTATCAAATCCATCCCAAACCACCCAAAAATTAAAACCAACCATGCATACAAGTAATAATACACCGTATAAAGACAGTCGAAGTCTCAAATCACATAACGAAATGCTAAAAAAAGAACTCAAAATGACATGTCGGGTCATTACGAAAGTTGTCATGATCACAAACTCCCTCCGCAGGATGTCGTGATGGCACTTAGTCTCTAAGACTAGGTAAGCTTGTTATTATAACAATTAAGCCAATCATTAAAAATGATAAATTGAAATAGAATTTAATATGAATAACGAAACAAAAGCGAAATAAGCCTATGCAGCAATAAGCGTAACAACCTCCCAAAACTGGCAATACAAAGTCAAGAACTCTAGCTAGATACATAGAAAGATCTCAAAGATCGAGATACAATATTGTTCAAATACAAGATGTCAATATAATGAAAGAAAAAGACTCCAAGGATCTGCGACGACCAAGCAGTTCTACCTTGAATCTTCGCGATCAACAAGCTAACTCTGCCCAAGTCTGATATCTCTAATACCTATATCTGCACAAAAATATGTAGAAGTATAGTATGAGTACACCACGGTCGGTACCCAGTAATTATCAAAACTAACCTTAGTGAAGTAGTGACGAGGTACAAGTCAGCAAACCTTACTAGACAAAATAACTTGTGCAATATAGAAGTATAAAGCTAATAATGGAAAGCAGGAATCAGTAAATGGTAACAAGAATCAACATATGATGTAAACAGTAAGGCAATTGGAGTACCATGAAAGTACCTTTGAAACCAAATAAGGAACGCAATGAGAACTAATAAATCAAGTCGTTCTAACACAAGTTTCACAACAAAATCACCTCACGATACATCATCTCATAGTCACAAGTCACGAGTCTCAATCTACCATCATGTACTCACGGCACCTCGTGCCATATCTCGAATCATAATCGCACGGATAACTCACGTGCCAATATCTCAATCCGCCCGGCAAGATCACAAGCTCACAATCACAATCCACCCGGCATGGTCACAGGCTCACAATCACAATTCGCCCGACATGGTCACGGGATCAATAGCAACATGAAAGCGGACAATACAAGAACATATGGGCATGATCAATAAATGTCAAGTTTTTATACTCATGAGCTAGTATAAGTGACATGCTACGGTGTATTCTTGTGCGAGTGTACTACTACAGCCCAGTCAATAAGTAATATTAAACACATCGAGTACTCATCAAAACAACACAAGTCATGTAAGGTGTATGACATACACAAGGAAAAGCACACCATCACACAAAAATCACCAACACAATGAACACAAGACATCACACATCATCTATGACATTGCCACTCTTATCTCCTTGATAGCCACCAATATCACTCCGCCTTGACAATATCATTAGCCACCCTTATTACTCCGCTCGGACAATAACACAATTGCCACCCTTATCTCTCTGTACATTCAACAACAATGGGATGCCACCCTTATGCCTCGCATAACAACAATGGTGAAATGCCACCCTTATACTCCGGATAACAATAACGGTGAAATGCCACCCTTATATTCTACATAGAAATAACTAAACCACACAACAATTCACAATGTTAACATCACAACAACATGACGTATCAAGTCATAACACAAGTTCCCATAGGCCACAACCTTTCCAAAGATCCAACAATATCAATATTTCCATAATAAATAGCCCATGGCTTAACACAATGTGTATAACATCTCAATAACAACAAAATGAATGGGAGAGTAACTCACGAGGAACAACACCCCCTTTAAACACAACTTCAATTTAAAATAGACTAATGACTTTCGATAACCTCAATTCCAATTAATTATTTAAGGATAAATCTCGATAGTGAAAGTATTTCCATGAAATGGTAAACTTCGGATTCTAATGTATGAATTAGGTTAACAATGAAAGAGATGGCACAAACTAGTACTACGTCTAAATTCATGAGAATAACCCGACAACAAAGGGATATCACTTAACAATAATATTAACTAAGAGTAACTCAACAATAAAGAAAATCACATAATGGTAAAAGTGGTAACGACTTCAAATAAAGCATATAAGATAAAACTCGACAAGTAAAGAATGTGACATGTAACGACAACTTCAAATAAATCATGTGATAGTAAACATGACGAATAAAATATATAACGAGTGCTAACAATTCCAAATAGGTACAGGAGTGATGCCTAAGAGTCTAAATCGGTCAATTTCCACATATAAGCCCGAGTACATACTCGTCACCTCGCGTACATGACTTTCGCATAACACAAATAACACCAACGACTCAAATCCTAAGGGGTAGTTTCCCTCCCCTCCCCCCCACAAAGTTAGGCAAGATACTTATCTCAAAGAAGCTAAAACAATAATCTAAAATGACCTTCTCGTGTGAAACAACCTCCGGACGACTCAAATTTAGCCAAAATAACTTAATATCATAAATAAAAATCATAGGAAATAATTTCGGATAATAAAGCTTTGATCTTTAATTAATACTAAAAAGTCAACCCCAGGCCCGTACCTCGAAACCCGACAAAATTCACAGAATCTGTAAACCCATTCCGATACGAGTCCAACCATACTACAATAATCCAATTCCAACATCAAATCGGCCTTCAAATCCTCATTTTACATTTTTGAAAGAATTTACAAAAATTCCCATTTTCCTCTCATTCAATTCACTATTTAAATGATAAAATTAATTATGGAATCATAAAATATAATCAATTCCGGATAAAGAACACTTACCCCAATCCAACACGTGAAGAACCCCTCCAAAATCGCCCAAAACCGAGGTCTACAACATTTTATATGATAAAATAGGCAAACCCTCGAGTTATAACCATTCTCCCAGCACTTCCGCTTTTGCGGACTCAACGTTGCATATGTGAAGCTGCAACTACAGAATCTTCATCGCAAATGCGCAAATGGCAACAATCCTAGATGGCCGCACCTGCGCCCAAGACACTGCGTCTGTGAACCAAGAAGTGCACTTGCGCAATCGCTTTTGCAACAAATACTTCACATCTGCGAAGACTTCCAACCCATCTCATATCCGCACTTGCGCGTACTAATTCGCACCTACGTAGCCGCAACTGTGAAAATGACATTGCAGATGCGCAAAACCCCAACTCCCATCCATCTCTCTTCTGCGTCCCTTCTCCTCCGCACCTGCGATTGATACACCTGCACCCAGTGGTCTGCAGGTGCGACCACACCAGATCCTGCCCAACCCAGCTCCACTCCACATGATCCAAATGATCTAAAACCCGTTTGAAACACACCCGGTGCCCTCGGGACCCCGACTGAACATACCAAAAAGTTATATAACATAACACGGACCTGCTCGAGGCCCCAAATCACATCAAACAACATCAAAATCTCGAATCGCACCACAAATCGAACTTAATGATCTTATAAACTTTCAACTTCTACAACTCGCGCTGAATCATATCAAATCAACCCGGAATGATGTAAAATTTTGCATGCAAGTTTCAAATGGCACCATGAAGCTATACCAACTGCCGAAATCGAAATCTGAACCCGATATCAACAAAGTCAACTCATGGTCAAACCTCTCAACCTTCCAAACCATCAGCTTTTCAATTTTCGCCAAAATGTATCAAATCAACCTACGGACCTCCAAATCCAAATTCGGTCACACGCCCAAGTACAATATTACCATACAGAGCTATTGGAATCATCAAACCACCATTCCAGAGTCGTCTACACAAAAGTCAAACTCTGGTCAACTCTTTTCACTTAAGCTTCTAAAACAAGAATTGTTTTTCCAAATCAATCCCGAATCATCAGAAAAATCGAACTCGACCACACGCAAGTCTTAATACATAATACGAAGTTGCTAGATACCTTAAGCCACCGAACGGGATGCTTATTCTCAAAATGACTGGCCGGGTCATTTTATTTTTCCCCTCTTAAACAAACGTTTGTCATCGAACATTCCAAGAACCATTTCGAAGTCATCAAATCGCTGAATGTACTCACTATACATATACTTGTGAGTGATCCTACGTCACCCCAATCCACATAAGCCTAAAAATACCATCTGGACTAAAAATTATTCCTTGCACCGGCACTGATAAACCTTAGGACCAAAATTTTTACCATACGATCATTTCCCACTCTCACACACGGTATCAACCTAAACCAACTGCAATAGCTCCTGCATATACCCACAAGGTAAAACCACACTATGTAACACATCACACATATGCACATAACAACATTTCTGACCACCACAGCTGCCCATAATCAAATCTAGCACCGGCAATTAACCTCATATAAGCTAGAATCTTGTTCCAAACCTTCACAACACTGACAACGATGCAAGGATCATGGAGATCCCATAACCAATCACTTAAATCAACAAGTCACATCTAATGCTACCTGGGCACACACCTCGCAAGCTAAAACCTAATAAGCATAACGGGAATATGAACTTAATATGCAAAGAGAAACACATGAGAGAACTATCAAACAAGCCCGACAAGCATAACTCCCTATCAGTATCATACTACGAATCAATTCCACAAAGAAGAATCAAAACATATGAACTAATCATAAGGATCTCATCCTAATATAACTCCACCGCGGCACATTGCCGGGTTCAAACATATTAAACCAGATGAAAACGCGAGGATCCCATCCTCATCTCTGAATCACAAGTAGAATACACATCATACCAATCAAAACCTTTCACTAGTTCAATTTCGCGAAACAAAATCACAACACATAACGAACTTCCCATACCGGTAGAGCATCTAAATTACAAATCGTAACCAAACCATCCGAAAATCACATCGAAACTTACCATAATGAATAACAGAAAGTCACTTCTAATCTCATAGCTCTCAATAATGAACAAAACAAAACGATAGACACGGGGGTAAACACATAAGTAGAGTACAAAATCACGAAATTCACCCATATGTGAAGCAAGATAGGAAGACTCACCCCGATAAACAGAACCAAATCAAAATAAGAATGATTCTCCTCTATAACAAATCGAAACCATACCTATAACAACACTATCCAGTGCAACACTCTCAGCCCTACCATAGAAAGTATATCAACGGGTCGGGCCTCCCCCTCTAGGGCACCCTTTACCCTCCTGTCCTCCACCCCTAACTGGATGCGTAAGTGGAGTAGCAACTGGAATGGGTCCCGTAGACTGAGTGCTCTAATGAAATCTTCCCCTCCCGAGTCTAGGAAAATCTCTAATGATGTGCCTAATATCACCACACTCATAACAACCCCTCGGCGGGCGTGACTGCTCGTATTGAGTCTGAGACTAATAACTGGAATAACCGTTGTAGAAACCCTGTGCCGGTGGGGAACTAAAGGATAACTGCCCCATATGAGTACCCTAACTAACTGGAGCACCACGAGTGGTCTGAAGTTCAGACCGGACTGGCTAACTGCCTGAGCCTCCGCCATGATGGGTCATAGCTGAAGAGTAGAATCCCTTGAACCCTCCAGAACCTCGAGACCTCTTGATCTCCTTATCCACTCTCTCCTCACCCTGAATAGACTCTAACATCCTGGCAATATCCACCACCTGCTGAAATGGAGTATCAATCTCCAACTATAGAGCCATGCAGAATCTATGATCATAACTAAGCTCCTCAATGAATATGTGGACTCGCTCTCTGACTTTAGGAACCAAAGTAGGTGCATGACGGGATAACTCATTGAACTTGATGGCATACTCTGACACCGTCATGGTGCCCTGATGCAGCTGCTCAAACTCTATATAATATCTCGGAGGGTCTAGGGAACAAACTCCCTCAAGAACATCTCTAAAAATTGATCCCAAGTGGGTGGTGCTGCATCGGCTAGTCTACCCTCCTTATAAACCTGCCACTACTAATATGCTGCTCCCCACAACTGAAATATAGTAAAATCAACTCCGCTCACCTCTACAATACCCATGTTGCGGAGAATATGGTGATACTTCTCTAGAAAACCATGTGCATCCTCGGTAGTTGTGCCACTAAAAGTAGGTGGACTATACCACTTAAACCTCTCAAGCCTCTTCTGCTCCTCCTCTGAGGCCCTTGGCTTGCCCTTGGGCTGAATCAGAATGATAGGATATACCGGCACCACACCCGAACCTGACCAATGTGATCTCGTTGATCTGGAGTACGGGCGGTGGGAGTTTGAGCTCATCCCCCAATCTACAAAGTACCTGATGCAACGGTGATCGATCCCGCCAGATCCAATGTACCAAACATGCTCAGGAACTGCGCTAAAGTCTCTCAAAGTCCGGGGGTAACAACAGGTGCCTCCGGTGCCTACCCCCCAATCGGAGCTACTGGCAGCTCCTTAACTGTTGCTCTAATGGGTGCTCTCGCTGTGGCACGTGCCCCTCCTCGGCCTCTACCTCGGCCCTGGCCTCTCGCGGCTCTAGCAGGGGGCCCAGGTGTCTGCTCAGTCAATCCAGTAGCACGTGTCATCACCATCTGTGAGTGAATAAAGATACAAAGGCTGAAACTTCGAAATCAACAAATCTGCACGACAGGAATGAAGAAGTGGAATTTTCCTAATAGTTCTGTAGCCTCTCGAAGATAAGTACAGACGTCTCCGTACTGATCCGCAAGACTCTACTAACTTGCTTGTGACTCGTAGAACCTCTGAACCTAGAGCTCTGATACTAATTTTTCACGACCCCAAACTCTCTCCGTAGGATGTCGTGATGGAACCTAGTCTCTAAGACTAGGTTAGCCGATTATTATAACAATTAAGCCAGTTATTAACAATGATAAATTGAAATAGAATTTAATATAAATACCGAAACAAAAGCAGAATAAGCCTATGCGAAAATAATCATAACAACCTCCCAAAACTAGAAATACAGAGTCACGAACTCTAGTTAGATACATGGAAAGATCTCAAAGATCGAGATATAATATTGTTCAAATACAAGCTGACAGTACAATGAAAGGAAAGGACTCTAAGGGCCTGCGACGACCAAACAACTCTACCTTGAATCCTCGCAATCAACAAGCTAACTTTGCCCGATTCCGATATCTCCAATACCTATATCTGCACAAAAATGTGCAGAAGTGTGGTATGAGTACACCATGGTTGATACCCAGTAAGTATCAAGACTAACCTTGGTGGAGTAGTGACGAAGTACAAGTCAAGACACTCACTAGACAAAAATAACTTGTGCAGTATAGAAGTATAAAGCTAATAATGGAAAGCAGGAATCAGTAAATGGCAAGAAGAATCAACATGTGATGTAAACAGTAAGGCAATAGGAATACCATGAAAGTACCATTGAAACCAAATAAGGAATACAATGAGAACCAATAAATCAAGCTGTTCTAACACAAGTTTCACAAGGAAATCACCCCGCGACACATCATCTTATAGTCACAAGTCACGGGTCTCAACCCACCATCATGTACTCATGGCACCTCGTGCCACATAGCGAATCACAATCGCATGGACAACTCACGTGCCAATATCTCAATCCTCCTGGTGAGATCACTAGCTCACAATCACAATCCGCTCGGTATGGCCACAGGCTCATAATCACAATCCGTCTGGCATGGTCACAAGCTCAATAGCAACATGAAAGTGGATAATACAAGAACACATGGGCATGATCAATAAATGTCAAGTTTTTATACTCATGATCTAGTATAAGTGATATGTTACGGTGTATACTTGTGCGAATGTACTACTGCAGCCCAGTCATCAAGTAATATTAAACACATTGAGTACTCATCGAAACAACACAACAAGTCACGTAAGGTGTATGAAATACATAAGGAAAAGCACACCATCACACGAAAATCACCAACACAATGACCCCAAGCTGTCACACAGCATCCCTGACATTGTTACCTTATCTCTCTGGTATCCACCTGTATCACTCCGCCCTGACAACATCATTAGTCACCCTTATCTCTTCGATAGCCACCCGTATCACTCCGTATAATAGCCACCCTTATCACTCCGCTCGGACAATAACATAATAGCTACCCTTATCTCTCCGTACATTCAACAATAGTGGGATCCCACCCTTATGCCCCACATAACAACAATGGTGAAATGCCACCCTTATATTCCGCATAACAACAATGGTGAAATGCCACCCTTATATTCTACATAAAAATAACTAAACCACACAATAATTCACAATGCTAACATCACAACAACATGACGTATCAAGTCATAACACAAGTTCCCATAGGCCACAACCTTTCCAAAGATCCAACAATATCAATATTTCCATAACAAATAGCCTACGACTCAACACAATGTGTATAAAATCTCAATAACAAAAAATGAACGGGAAAGTTACTCACGAGGAACAACACACCCTTTAAACACAACTTCAATTTAAAATAGATTAATGACTTTCGATAACCTAAATTCCAATTAGTTATTTAAGGATAAATCTCGATAGTGAAAGTATTTCCATGAAATGGTAAACTTCAGATTCTAGTGTATGAATTTGGCTAACTATGAAAGAGATGGCACAAACTAGTACTATGTCTAAATGCATGAGAATAACCTGGCAACAAAGGGATGCCATGTAACAATGATTTTAACTAAGATTAACTCAATAATAAAGGAACTCACATAATGGTAAAAGTGGTAACGACTTCAAATACAACATATAAGAGCAAACTCGATAAGTAACGAATGTGACATGTAACGACAACTTCAAATAAATTATGTGATAGTAAACATGACGAATAAAAGATATAACGGGTGCTAGCAATTCCAAATAGGTACAGGAATGAAGCCTAAGAGTCTACACTGGTCAATTTTCACATATAAGCTCGAGTACGTACTCGTCACCTCGCGTACACGACTTTCTGTAATGACCCGACTTGTCGTTTTAAGAATTAATACCCCGTTCAGCGACTTAAGGTCCCGAGCAACTTCATAATATATATTATGACTTGCGTGTGTGGTCGATTTTGGTTTTTGGAAGGTTCAACATTTAATTGGAAAAACAATCCTTAATTTTTGAAGCTTAAATGAAAAGAGTTGACCGGAGTTTGGCTTTTGAGAAAAAGACTCCGGAATAGGATTTTGATAATGTCTATAGCTTCGTATAGTGATTTGGGCCTTAGGCATATGTCCGGATGTTGATTTGGAGGTCGTTTCGACGTAAATTGGCGAAAGTTGAAAAATGAAATTTAAAAGTTTGACGGGGAGTTAGATTTATCGATATCGGGGTCAGAATCTGATTCCGGAAGTTGGAATAGGTACGTAATATCATTTATTACTTGCGTGCAAAATTTGATGTCAATCAGAGTTATTTTGATATAAATCGGCATCGATTTCGGAATTTGGAAGTTCATAGTTCATAGGCTTGAATTTGGGTTGCGATTCGTAGGATCAAGGTAGTTTTGATGTTGTTATGTGTGATTTGAGGCCTTGAGTAGGTCTGTATTATGTTATGAGACTTGTTGATATATTCGAACGGGGTACCGAACGGCTCGGGTGAGTTTTGGGATGGTTTCGGACCACTTTTAGGCTTTTGAAACTGTTGCTAACTGGTGTCGGAAGTGTGCTATGCGATCTCGGAGGTATGGGATGTGATCACGAAGAGTAAAGTGTAATCCAAGCCTTGTGAATCTCGATCGCGGAAGGAAGGGCCGCGATCGCATAGAAGAAAATTCTGCTGCGGTGACCCAACTTTAGAAGCTTATATCTTGCAATCTATAAGGAATTTGGAGATGATCCAAAAATGTAAGTTGTAGCCTTTGTGTCTAGTTTTCATAAAATCAAACATTTTGGCATTTTGAGTTGTGTACAAAAGGTTATGGTTGATATACTATAGTCTATCTGGGAAGAGTTTGGAAATCGCGAAGAAGAAATTTCTGCTGCACATGGCTGACTTTGGAAGCTTATATCTCGCAATCTATAAATAACTTGGGAGATGAACAAAACATGAAAGTTGTAGCCCTTGATATTAATTTTCAAAAAGTTAAACCATTTGTCATTTGAAGTTCTGTACAGAACATTATGGCTATTATACTACATGCTATCTGAGAAGAGTTTGGGAAGAGTCAATAGATTTTGTTCATCGCGATCGCGGGACAATGGCCACGATCGCATAGAGTAAAATTGTTGTGGAAAAATTTTGTGCTTCGCGTTCGCAAAGAATTTTCCGCAATCGCGAAGGGTAAATCCCTAGATAGAACATATATTCGGGGGTTTGGTCATTTTCTTCATTTTTGGATTTTTGGAGCTCGATTTTGGGCGATTCTGGAGGAATTTTTCACAAGCTTGATTGGAATAAGTGTTCTATATCCGAAAGTGATTATATTTCATGATTCTATGGTTATTTTTATCAATTATTAGTGAATCAAATGGAAGAAATTGGGATTTTTACAAAATCTTTCAAAAACGAAAATTTAAGATTTGGAGGTCGATTCGTTATCGGAATTTGGTAAAATTGGTATGGTTGAACTCGTATAGGAATGGGTGTTCGTATTTAGTAAAAATTCTATCGGGTTCCGAGAGGCGGGACCCGTGTTTACCTTTGGTTGACTTTTTAATGTAAAATTTTAAGTCAATGTTTTATTATCCGGAATTATTTCCGATGGATTTTAATGAAGTTATACAATTAATTTGGATAGATTTGAGCTGTCCAGAGGTCAATTCAAGCAAGAAGGTAATTTTGGAATATCGGCCTAACTTCAAAAGGATAAGTATATTGCCTAACCTTGAGTGGGGGAATTACCCCTTAGGCATTGAGTCTTATGTGGAAATTATGTGATTGAAAGTCGCGTATGCGAGGTGACGAGTACGTACTCGGGCTTATATGTGCAAATTTTATTAGTTTAAAGTCTTAGGCATTTTTATGTATTAAATTGGATAATTTTTGGCATTTATTAAATTCCCTATTTGCCATGCCTCAAATCCTTATTTGTCGAGTTTGTTTTATATGATAATTTGGTGTGATTGTCACTTGACTTTTATGTGGATTCTTGTCACGACCCGAACTTTCTCACCGACGGGACCGTGTTGGCGCCTAACATTTCACTTGCTAGGAAAGCTAACGTTAGAGAATCATTAAACAAATTCCTTATTCCCATTCGGTAATTAACAATAATTAACTAAGATGAAATATAATAAGTGCGGAATATCATAAAACTATATTAATTACTACCACCCGGATCTGGAGTCACAATTCATGAGCATTCTATAATTTACTACAAGTAATAGTCTGAAAGAATACAACTGTCTGGATAAAAGAAAACAGTAGGACATAAAAGATAGACGGGGACTTCAAAGTCTGTGAACGCCGACAGATCTACCTTGAGTCTCCGGACAGCGGACCAATAGCAAAATCTCGATCAACCTAGGCCGGTATCAAAATCCGCACAGAAAGTGCAGAGTGCAGTATCAGTACAACCGACCCCATATACTGGTAAGTGTCGAGCCTAACCTCGACGAAGCAGTGACGAGGCTAAGTCAAGGCACCTACTAATCAACCTGTACAATTCAACAGTGTATATACAAATAACAGAAATGAAGAACTAAATAAGAAATGTCGGGAGGGGAACATAGTGAGGGGAATACAAGATAAAGAACTACAACAGAATGATCACCGGAGCAGTCAATATACCATGAATCAACAGGAATGGTGAATACAATAAGGAAAAATACACGGTATCACCCTTCGTGCTTTTACTCTCAATCTCACCATAAGATTAATAGAAACGGCATGGCATCACCCTTCATGCTTTTACTTTCATATCATGGCACGACATCATCCTTCGTGCATTAACACTCACAATATGGCACGACATCACCCTTCGTGCATTAACACTCACAATATGGCACGACATCACCCTTCGTGCATTAACACTCACAATATGGCACGGCATCACCCTTCGTGCATTAACACTCTCCCTTACCATAATGCAATGCATAAATAACAACAAGGAGATAGAATAACAAGTACAAACCTTATTTCAATATTTAGTTCCATAATATCAATCTCAACTTTGAAATAAAAACTCAATTATCACTAAAAATCTGTAAACATGATAAGAACGATAAATTGAACAATACTAGCATAACACGTAGAATTGTGACATAGGAAAAGACAATATTAGAAAAACAGAGAAACATGGAAAAACGGGTAAATTTGGAGACGCATAAGTACTCGTCACCTCACATATACGCCGCTCACATGGATTTAGCTTAGCAAGTAGTCTAAGGTTCCTAATTCCCTCAAGTCAGGGTTAGACACAACACTTACCTCGCTCCGAAGGCCACTTAATTCTCAATCACAGATTTACCTTTGGAATTCACCTCCAAAAACTCGTATCTATTCAAAAATGACTCAATGGTATCAAATATTGCTAAAGGAATCAATGATATTGCATAAATTAAATTTTCCAAATTTTCCTCCAAAAAGTCGAAAAATTGACCCCAAGCCCGCTTGGTCAAAACCCGAGGTTCGGACCAAAATACTTTTACCCATTCACCCCCAAGCCCGAATATGTAATTAGTTTTAGAATCCGACCTCAAATTGAGGTCTAAATCCCCAAATTCCTGAAATCCCTAGTTTCTTCCCTAACCCCTAATTCTACCATGAAAACTCTAGATTTTAGGTTGAAAATTCAAGAAATGAAATGGGTAATTGAAAGAAAATGGTTTAGAATCACTTACCAATAATTTGGGAAAGACAATGACTCTTGGAAATCGCCTCTACCCATTTGGTTCTTGAACAATGTTGAAGAAATGGCTCAAACTCGTGTTTGGAGTCTGTTTTAAGTCACTGGACAGGCCTTCATCGCGTTCGCGAGAGGCCTGTCATGATCGCGATGCACAGCGGCCTAAGGCCTTCGCGTTCGCGAGTCTTTCTAAGCATTTGCATAAGGCAACTCCTCCCAAGCTTTCGCGTTCGCGACCCAGTGGACGTGTTCGCGTAGAAGAACATGACCCCCTCCCCTAGGTCCCTTGAACTATCGCGTTCGCGTTAAACAGATCGCGTTCGCGAAGAAGAAATTTCCCCTGCCCCCATTTTACCTTTCGCGTTCGCGACACTACCTACGCGAACGCGAAGAAGAGAACACCAGAACAGCTGCTGCAGCAAAAACTCAGATTTTCTAAGTGCTAATCCCCCGTAGCCTATCCGAAACTCACCCAAGCCCTTGGGGCTCCACACCAAACATGCACATAAGTCTAAAAATATCATACGAACTTATTCACGCAATCAAATCGCCAAAATAACACATATAACTACGAATTTAGCACCAAATCAAATGAAATTCTCAAGAACACTTACAAATCCATATCTTCTCAACTGAACGTCCGAATCACGTCAAATCAACTCTGTTTCTCACCAAATTTCACAGACAAGTCTTAAATATCATAATGAAACTGTACCGGGATCCGGAACCAAAATACGGACCCGATACTAACAATGCCAAATATCAATCAATTCTTAAAAATAATTAATTTTCAGACTTTTAAATTTCATCAAAAATTCATAACTTGAGCTAGGGACCTCCGAATTCGATTGGGGGCGTACGCCCAGGTCCCATAATTCGCTACGGACCTACCGGGACCGTCAAAAAATGGATCTGGGCCAGTTTACCAAAAATATTGACCGAAGTCAACTAAAATTAACTTTTAAGACAAAAATTCTTATTTTCATTAGTTTTCAACATAAAAGCTTTCC
>AWOL01S0113830.1:0-23376 GCA_000715115.1 Nicotiana otophora
CTTGTCCAACTTATTCCGGACAACCTCTAGTATAGCGGTCATAACTTTTTGTACAGAACTCCAAATAATGAATGGTTTAACTTTCTGAAAACTAGATACCAAGATCTACAATTTTAGTTTTGGTCATCTCCAAATTCCTTATAGATTTTGAGATATAAGCTTCCAACATCAGCCCTATGCAAGACAAATTTCTTCTTCGCGATTTCCAAACTCTTTCCGGACAGCCGGTAGCATATCAACCATAACTTTTGGTACACAACTCCAAATAATAATTGTTTTGATTTCCTAAATACTAGACACAAAGGGATACAACTTTTATTTCTAGATTATCTCCAAATTCCTTATAGATTGCGAGATATAAGCTTCCAAAGTCGGGTCAGTACATCAGAAAATTTCCTCTACGCGATCGTGAAAGGCCTTCTGCGATCGCGATTCACTGGCCATTTTCCCCCATTTTGTGCTTCGCGATCGCGGCTAATTCCACGCGATCGCATAGCACACTACTGTAGCCAAAAACCAATAGTTACAAATGGTCTACAAATGGTCTGAAACCACCCCGAAATTTACCTGAGCCACACGGGACCCCGCCCGAACATACCAATAAGTCTCAAAACATATTACGGACTTAGTCGAAACCTCAAATCACATCCAACAACGCTAAAGCCACGAATAATACCCTAATTCAAACTTAATGAAACTAAAAAATTTTAACTTCTACCTTCGACGCCGAAACCTATCAAATCAAGTCTGATTGACCTCAAATTTTGCACACAAGTCATAAATGACATAACGGACCTATAAAAATTTTCAGAACTGGATTCCGACCCCAATATCAAAAAATAACTCCCCGGTCAAACTTCCAAATTAAACTTCCTATTTTCGCCATTTCAAGCCTAATTTAACTACGGGCTTTCAAATAATTTTTCGGACACACTCCTAAGTCCAAAATCACCATACAAAGCTATTAGAATCATCAAAACTCTATTCCGGGGTCGTTTACTCAAAAGTCCAACTCCAAACAACTTTTTCCATTTAAGCCTCAGAAATAAGGATTGTTCTTCCAATTTAATTCTGAACCTTCCAAAAACCAAACTCGATCGCACATGCAAGTCATAATACGCATTACGAAGTTGCTTGGGATATTAAATCGTTGAACGAGGCATAAATTCTTAAAACGACAAGTCGGATCGTTACAATAAGCTAAATTCCTCATTCCCAAATCTCAAAAAGATCAAAAGATTAAATTTTTGATTTGAATTATTTGTTAAATCTTTAAATAATAGTGGTAAAAGTATTTTTGTGTTGTTTATTTTCACTTTTAGGTCATTAAAATATCTACAATTTTCTTAAATATTTTCTGAAAAATCCTCAAAATCACAATAAGGCATTTGTGAAATTTTGTGGGACATGATTACATTCTTTATTGAAATATGCCAATGGGGTCAATATTCATTCTTTTTAGGAACTTATCATTTTTTGTTAATTTTAATTTATAACTCAAACACATTATTTGAAAATATCATTGTCATGACCCAAAATCTAACCATGGTCGTGATGGCGCCTATCGTATTACAAGGCAAGCCTATTTCCCAAACTATTACTACTAAATCGATTATAAGAATTTAATAAAACAATACCAACATTTGAATTTCTCATAAACTAAATCAACTCTAAATATAATATAGAAAATACGGAAACGAGCCCCAAATATCGGGGTGTCACTAAGTCATGAGCATCTAAAACTATGAACTAAGATATGTAAGTTGTCTAACTATCCAAAAGAAGAAATGACAAGAGGAGTAACAAGGTCCTACGGACGCTAACGGCTACCTTGCAGTCTCCAAAGATAGCCGGCCTGAATTCAATGATCGCCGCGCTCTAACTCACCTGGATCTGCATAAAGTACAGGGTGTAATATGAGTACAGCCGACTCAGTAGTAACAGAAATAACTAAGGAACTGAGCAGTAGTGACGAGCTAAGTAAAACAGTCCAATTATTTATTTTCATAATTTAAAAATAAATAGAAATAAACAGGTAAATTCCATAACTCAGTAAATGCCACAAAGAAGTTTAACAGATAAATGCAGCTACAACACAAATAAATACAACCTCACAGCAGTGTCACTCCATCACTCATCACTCGCACTCAACACTCAACACTCTGCGCTCACTGGGGGTGTGTACAGACTCCGGAGGGGCTCCCAAAGCCCAAGCGCTAAGCACGGACAACTCACGTGCTATGGTGTCAATACCTGGACCCGCACGGTCAACTCACGTGCTATGCGGACAGCTCACGCGCTATGGCATTAATATCCTCACAACCATGCGCTCGGCCTCACTCAATCATGTACCTCACTAGCCTCACCATCATCAACAAATAAGGGAACATAACACACATCAAGTATCACAACATATCAGCAAAATAATAGAGACTGAGGTAAACATGTACAATAATTTCTATGACTGAGTACAAATAATGTGAGCATGAATAAAGCCTAAGCATGATCTCTAACATGAAGGCANAAAGATTAAATTTTTGATTTGAATTATTTGTTAAATCTTTAAATAATAGTGGTAAAAGTATTTTTGTGTTGTTTATTTTCACTTTTAGGTCATTAAAATATCTACAATTTTCTTAAATATTTTCTGAAAAATCCTCAAAATCACAATAAGGCATTTGTGAAATTTTGTGGGACATGATTACATTCTTTATTGAAATATGCCAATGGGGTCAATATTCATTCTTTTTAGGAACTTATCATTTTTTGTTAATTTTAATTTATAACTCAAACACATTATTTGAAAATATCATTGTCATGACCCAAAATCTAACCATGGTCGTGATGGCGCCTATCGTATTACAAGGCAAGCCTATTTCCCAAACTATTACTACTAAATCGATTATAAGAATTTAATAAAACAATACCAACATTTGAATTTCTCATAAACTAAATCAACTCTAAATATAATATAGAAAATACGGAAACGAGCCCCAAATATCGGGGTGTCACTAAGTCATGAGCATCTAAAACTATGAACTAAGATATGTAAGTTGTCTAACTATCCAAAAGAAGAAATGACAAGAGGAGTAACAAGGTCCTACGGACGCTAACGGCTACCTTGCAGTCTCCAAAGATAGCCGGCCTGAATTCAATGATCGCCGCGCTCTAACTCACCTGGATCTGCATAAAGTACAGGGTGTAATATGAGTACAGCCGACTCAGTAGTAACAGAAATAACTAAGGAACTGAGCAGTAGTGACGAGCTAAGTAAAACAGTCCAATTATTTATTTTCATAATTTAAAAATAAATAGAAATAAACAGGTAAATTCCATAACTCAGTAAATGCCACAAAGAAGTTTAACAGATAAATGCAGCTACAACACAAATAAATACAACCTCACAGCAGTGTCACTCCATCACTCATCACTCGCACTCAACACTCAACACTCTGCGCTCACTGGGGGTGTGTACAGACTCCGGAGGGGCTCCCAAAGCCCAAGCGCTAAGCACGGACAACTCACGTGCTATGGTGTCAATACCTGGACCCGCACGGTCAACTCACGTGCTATGCGGACAGCTCACGCGCTATGGCATTAATATCCTCACAACCATGCGCTCGGCCTCACTCAATCATGTACCTCACTAGCCTCACCATCATCAACAAATAAGGGAACATAACACACATCAAGTATCACAACATATCAGCAAAATAATAGAGACTGAGGTAAACATGTACAATAATTTCTATGACTGAGTACAAATAATGTGAGCATGAATAAAGCCTAAGCATGATCTCTAACATGAAGGCAGACAAGTTCAACAACAAGTAACTACATAAATACAGATGATGGCCATGAGGCCTCACGGGACGGACCAAGTCTCAATCCCTCGAGGTATACACCCACACGCCCGTCACCTAGCGTGGGTATCACCTCCAAACAGTCACATGATATCAAATTCTCTGGGTTTATACCCTCAAAGCCAGAGTTAAAATTATTACTTACCTTAACAGCGTAAAATCCTACTCCGGGATGCCCTCGTCTTTGGACTTGGTCTCTAAAAGCTCCAAATCTAACCATAATCAGATTAATACCATCAACATAGGAAAACGACTCGAATTCCATAATATAACTACAAAATATGCCAAAACTCCGAAACCGACCAAAACCCGACCCTTGTGCCCAAGTTTCGGAACCAGTCAACAATGGTAGAATCAAAACCCTCGTCCTCTCCCGAGTCTAACCATATAAAATTTATCAAAATTGAATTTTTTGGTCCCTCAAATCCCTACCTAAAACTCTCCAAAACGCAAGCCCTAACTCCCTCAATTTTACTTTGAAGTCATCAATCAAATCCCAAAAACGAAGATGGATTCATGAAATATAATCAAAACCGAGTAGAGAGCACTTACCCCAATCCTTATGATGAAAATCGCCCAAATCCGAGCTCCCCAACTCAAAATATGACCGGATGAACAAACCCTCATTTTATATATTTTTCTGCCACCTATTCTGCCTCGTTTCTCATGCCAAACGATCCTGAAACTCACTTTTTATGCCTCCAATGGATTCCTTGTGACATTGTAGTCAAGTTAGGCTTTTGAATCACAGTTAAGTTAGACTTTTGAATCACTCAATTTGACCTTACAATGAAGGAGATATGTAGGTTTTAATATTTGCAAATCGTGCAAATTTTTAAATAGGAATTCAGTGGCAGTTTCGTAATTATTCTACAAAATCTAGCAACCCAATATTTTAGTAAAATGACCATAAATTCGTCATACGATGCCCAAATTTGACGATTCATTTTGTTATGGCTCCGAAATTACGATACGGATCTAATGCTTCAATCAAAACAGAAATCGGAGCTCATTTGCTTAATGTGGTACCATTTATGCTGGAAGAAACGACATCGAAACATAAGAAAAACGAGCACAACGCATCCCAAACCTATCCGAAACTCACCCGAACTCCTCGGGACCCCGCACGAACATACTAACAAGTCCCATAACATAACACATACCAACTCAGGGCCTCAAATCATGCATAACAACATTTAAACGACGAAACGCGCCTCAAATCAAACTAAATGAACTTTCAAACTTTCGACTTTCAAAAACTAGCGCCGAAACATATCAAATCAACTCGGAATTAACTCAAATTTTGTACACACATCCCAAATGACACTACAAACCTATTCCAACTTCCGAAATTCCATTCCGACCTCGATACCTAATTTTCCACTGCCGACCAAAATTGCCAAATTTCTAACTTTCGTCAATTCAAGTCTAATTCTACCACGGACCTGTAAATTACATTCCGGACACACTTCTAAGTCTACAATCACTCAACGAAGCTAACTGAATCATAAAAATCCAAGTCCGAACTCGTTTACTCATAAGTCAACTTTCGGTTGACTTTTCTAACTTAGCTTTCTACTAAGAGACTAAGTATCTCATTTCACTCCAAAACTACTCCGAACCCAAACCTACCAACTCGATACAACTCAACACAGCTGAACAACACATAAATAAGCAAAAATGAGGAAAACGGGGCTATAACTCTCGGAACGACTGGCCTGGTCGTTACATCCTCCCCCTCTTAAACAAACGTTCATCCTCGAACGTGCTAAGAGTTCTCAAAACCATCAAGAACTCTCTCCGAAGCCCAATGGCACAAAACCAATCCACCAGGACTGAATCCTTTTAACTCAACCAAGCTATGCAGACCACCAAAAACCCAAGGACATTGCCACAAAACACATGTAGAACTCATTACCTCATACACACCCAAAGAGCTAATCATACCCATTACGTTGCCGATCCAACCTACTACCAAGATGTCCCATCTATCCGAGTCCCTTCTGAATTACCTTCAAATTGATACTTCGCCCCGCCATAACACCATAATCCTCAACCCAGACTCACCATACGAAACCCAAGCATAAAACCACACCGCCCTAAGGCTCATAAGCCGCTGAATACTCTACTAAATATCCCCAAAAGTACCACAAGAACGCGCTCACACAATCAACACCTCAGTGCTCAAGCTATAGTCAAACCCCGGCCTCGATTCCTCCAGACTGGCCTAACATCAATGCACCTCATCCAAGAAATCACAAGCCATCGATGCACAACTGATATCGAGCACCCATGTGCGCATACGAATGCGTGAAAGGAATTTAAAGAGTTACACTTAAAGCTGAATCAATACCGCATGAAAAGAATTCAAGAATATGAAGTTTTCCTAAAGGTTCTGCAGCCTCTCGAAGATAAGTACAGACGTCTCCGTACCGATCCGCAAGACTCTACTAAACCTGCTCATGACTCGTGAGACCTATGTAACCTAGGCTCTGATACCAACTTGTCACGACCCAAAATCTAACCATGGTCGTGAGAGCGCCTATCGTATTACAAGGCAAGCCTATTTCCCAAAATATTACTACTAAATTGATTATAAGAATTTAATAAAACAATACCAACATTTGCGTTTCTCATAAACTAAATCAACTCTAAATATAATATAGAAAATACGAAAACGAGCCCCAAACACTGGGGTGTCACTAAGTCATGAGCATCTAAAACTATGAACTAAGATATATAAGTTGTCTAACTGTCCAAAAGAAGAAATGACAAGAGGAGTAACAAGGTCTTGCGGACGCTAACAGCTACCTTGCAGTCTCCAAAGGTAGACGACCTGAACTCAACGATCGCCGCGCTCTAACTCACTTGGATCTGCACATAAAGTGTAGGGTATAGTATGAGTACAACTGACTCACTAGTAACAGAAATAACTAAAGAACTGAGCAGTAGTGACGAGCTAAGTAAAACAGTCCAATTATTTATTTTCACAATTTAAAAATAAAAAAAAATAAACAGGTAAATTCCATAACTCAGTAAATGCCACAAAGAAGTTTAACAGATAAATGCAGCAACAACACAAATAAATACAAACTCACAGTAGTGTCACTCCATCACTCATCACTCGCACTCGGCACTCAACACTCAAAACACTCAACACTCTGCGCTCACTAGGGGTGTGTACAGATTCTGGAGGGGCTCCCAAAGCCCAAGCGCTAAGCACAGACAACTCAATATCAATTCCTGGATCTGCACGGTCAACTCACGTGCTACGCGAACAACTCACGCGCTAAGGTATCAATACCTGGACCCGTACAGTCAACTCACATGCTACGCGGACAGCTCATGCGCTATGGCATTAATATCCTCATAACCAGGCCCTCGGCCTCACTCAATCATGTACCTCACTAGCCTCACCATCGTTAACAAATAAGGGAATACAACCCACATCAAGTATCACAACATATTAGCAAAATAATAGAGGCTGAGGTAAACATGTACAATAATTTCTATGACTAAGTACAAATAATGTGAGCATGAATAAAGCCTAAGCATGATGTCTAACATGAAGGCACATAAGTTTAACAACAAGTAACTACATAAACACAGATGATGGCCATGAGGCCTCACGGGACTGACCAAGTCTCAATCCCTCGAGGTATACACCCACACGCCCGTCACCTAACATGGGTATCACCTCCAAACAGTCACACGATATCAAATTCTCTGGGTTTATACCCTCAAAGCTAGAGTTAAAACTGTTACTTACCTTAACAGCGTAAATTTCTACTCCGGGATGCTCTCGTCTCTGGACTCGGTCTCTAAAAGCTTCAAACCTAATCATAATTAGATTAATACCATCAACATAGGCTAATGAATCGAATTCCACAATAAAACTACAAAATATGCCAAAAATCCGAAATCGGCCAAAACCCGGCCCCTGGGCCCACGTCTCGGAACTAGTCAACAATGGCAGAATCAAAACCCTCGTCCTCTCCCGAGTTTAACCATATACAATTTATCAAAATCGGACTCCGTTTGGTCCCTCAAATCCCTACCTAGAACTCTCCAAAACTCAAGCCCTAACTCCCTCAATTTCACTTTGAAGTCATCAATCAAATCCCAAAAACGAAGATGGATTCATAAAATATAATTAAAACCGAGTAGAGAACACTTACTCCAATCTTTATGGTGAAAATCGCCCCCAAAATCGCCCAAATCTGAGCTTCCCAACTCAAAATATGACCGAATGAACAAACCCTCATTTTATATATTTTTTTGCCAGATATTCTGCCTCGTTTCTCATGACAAATAATCCCGAAACTTACTTTTTATGCCTTCAATGGATTTCGTGTGAAATTTTAGTAAAGTTAGACTTTTGAATCACTCAATTTGACCTTATAATGAAGGAGATATGTAGGTTTTAATATTTGCAAATCGTGCAGATTTTTAAATACGAATTCAGTGGTAATTTCGTAATTATTCTGGAATATCTAGCAACCCAATTGTTTAGTAAAATGACCATAAATTCCTTATACGATGCCCAAATTCGACGATTCATTTTTGTTATGGCTCCGTAATTACGATACAGATCTAATGCTTTAATCAAAACAGAAATCGGAGTTCATTTGCTTAATGTGGTACCATTTATGCTCGAAGAAATGATGTCGAAACATAAGAAAAACGAGCACAACGCATCTCAAACCTATCCGAAGCTCACCTGAGCTCCTCAGGACCCCGTAGGAACATACTAACAAGTCCCATAACATAATACATACCAACTCAGGGCCTCAAATCAAGCATAACAATATTTAAACGACGAAACGCGCCTCAAATCAAACTAAATGAACTTTCGAACTTTCGACTTCCAAAAACTCGTGCCGAAACATATCAAATCAACTCGGAATTAACTCAAATTTTGTACACACGTCACAAATGATACTACGAACCTACTCCAACTTCCGAGATTCCATTCCGATGTCGATACCTAATTTTCCACTGCCGACCAAAATCGCAAAATTTCTAACTTTCATCAATTCAAGCCTAATTCTACCACGGACCTGCAAATTATATTCCGGACACACTCCTAAGTCTAAAATCACTCAACAAAGCTAACCGAATCATAAAAATCCAAGTCCGAACTCGTTTACTCATAAGTCAACTTCCGGTTGACTTTTCTAACTTAGCTTTCTAACTAAGAGACTAAGTGTCTCATTTCACTCCAAAACTACTTCGAACCCAAACCTACCAACTCGATACAACTCAACGCAGCTGAACAACACATAAATAAGTAGAAATGGGAAAATGAGGCTATAACTCTCGGAACGACTGGCCGGGTCGTTACAATCATAGTGATTTTTTGAAATTATATACTCATTAATATGGGTACATGCGCAAATCGCGTACCCTAAAACTAGTATATATATATATATATATATATATATAACCTTCTTTCTTGGGGTGGAAGTTATATGAGAAGCATTTTAGAGAATTTAACCACCTTCTAGGAAGTATATACTAGTCTTAGTGTACGTGTTTTGCGCGTGTATCCCGTGTCATGAGTATTTGTTTTAAAAAATCACATAAATGAGTATTAAGAAAAGTGTCTTGAATTATAAAAAAGATTAAATGAAATAATAAATATTAATTCTATTTAGCTAATTCTATAAAGAAATAGACATTATGCTACATAAGTCCTCATATGCCTTATAGTAATTATGATACATGAATTTTATTTTTAGTTTAGAAGTCCAAGCAGAGTAGGTATAATGTATTAATTTGTATTAACAATGCTTACAACAACATTTCATTGTCTATAACTCTTAAACTTTTTTTCGGAAACAACTTTAAAAGGCAAGTCTAAATATAGTTTTCAAATACCTTTTTCAGCGTAACTTTAATTGTCAAACTAAGAATATGCTTTAGTTTTACCTATTACTCCATTCACTGTAAAATAATTTTAGTATTATATATGTATATTGTTTTAAAAAAATAGTACATGATTGAAGGGGTAAGACTTAAGAGAAAATGTCACCGTTAAAATAATATGGACATCCATAAATAGTTGTTTGAATTATAATATTCTTAGTTTCGTTGATAAATTCACATTAAAAATAATTTGATAAAGAAGTAAGAATTGTTCTTTTCTTATATGAAATTAAAAATAAACTTGGAACTTTTTAAGAAGAAATTAAATTGTGTTCAAAGTAAAAGCATAACATTTTTACAATTCAAAATATAGATAAAAAGGGTATAAAACAATTCCTAATTTCGTTTGGTAATCAACTAAAGTTTCCCATAACAAAAGTTAGAATTTCCTTTACAAATAGAATATTTTTGTTTAAAAATATTTGAGTTTTCTCTAAGTTTGATAAAAGACGACCGATGATCCCAGCAAGCGAAGGAAATTTTGATCATAGAAGTACTTAGATACCTTATTGTAAATTATGCGTACTTATATGGAAATATCTTATGAAAATTATTGTTATTTTATGATATATATATAACCACTAACATAAAAATAATTTTATTAAGATTTGTTATTGTCACGATCCAATTTTCCCTCTGTTTGGTATCGTGATGGCACCTAGTCTTAGGGACTAGGTAAGTCTAACACTTATTGAAACAACATTATTTAAATAATATCTATCAATTTAAATAGAAATCTCTTACNGTTATATATAATAATATAAATTATTTGTTTCAAGTCCAAAATCATTATCACAAAATATTAATGAATATAAAAACTGTTTTTATATTTACTGATCTGAAATATTGAGATACTGGTTTTCGAGAAAAACTAAGTTTAAAGGTAGGTGGCATTAGGTCTCCTCTTTAGCTAACTAATATCACATGTTTATGCACTATAAGTCTATGACCACTCAACTTAAAGTGATTGCTTTCCAACATTTGTTAGGCCATTTTCTTTCAATATTTTAAAGAGGAGGGTCATTATTTCTCCTTTTTGTACATTCAAACCCTATTTTTGCCGTCAAAACCTATCTTAATATAAAATGCTAGCTAAACAAAAGCAATAATTTGCTATCAATAATGGAATGCAAATACTTATTAAAACCGGTAAAATGGTATTCCTTAGTATTACCTTTTGGTCAGGGCGGAGCTAGAGTGCGAGAAACGGGTTCGGCCGAACCCAGTAATTTTGATTTGAGCCCTGTACTTATCTTAAAAAATCCATTGAATGTGTATGAATTATTAATTTAGAACCCAATAACTTAAAACGATTAGAATATCGAACCCATAAGCTTGAAATTCTGGTTTCGCCTCTGCTTTTGGTAATAATATTCTGATAACGTCTAATTTATCACTTTTAGGGTTGATCGGATAAGTCTAAACTACTTTTTTTGGCATCTTTAGAGTACTAAATTAATTTGGCTACATATATTGTCATTAATTCTATTGGCTTAGTGTACCTCCCCCGAAAAGATATGCCAAGTTATCTACATTTCTCCAATATAAAATGATATCCAAACCCACATGCAAGTTTTATTGTTAAGACATCATTCTGTCAAATAATAATAAATCGGTAAATTCCATTTAAGGGAATTTGCACATCAGTTTCCATTTTTTCTACTGCATGATTGCTCAATCAAAACCGGGTATTGCAGCTTCGTATTCTTCCAATCTTCTTCTTCTTCTTCTTCTTCTTTCATTTATTTATTTATTATCATCTCTGTGTGTGTTAGACTAGGAGCATCTTGTTTTGTTTTGTTTTGTAATTTGGGTTTTGTTCTATATATTTTTCAGATTGGGCTTTTGTACTCTTTGGGCTTCGGCATATTTATCATAGTGATTTTTATACAAATATCTGGCCATATTAATTGTTTATTTTTTCTAACCGTATACATGGATTATATACTATTATACACATGTAATATATAAAATATACATATATTATATACTCACTAGCTATTTTTAGTTTAAGTGGTAGGGTGAACGACTATTTGGATTAATTCTTCTTTATCATGGTAAATAATTGGCCTCATAGTTAAGCAGCTGTTTGAGGTGGGAAAGCCCACTTGAATATATATTGGGCTTTTGTATTCTCTTTTAAGTATCAAACAATGGAATGCTGTAAAACCTTTATGGGCACCCTATTGGTCGCTCCTATTTAACTTGTACCCACTTTAAAAAAAAAGTTTAACTAGTATCCAAAGTACAGACAACTTCATAATTTTCCTCCTCCTCCTCCTCCTCCTCCTCCTTCTTCTACTTAGTAACTGTGAAAACAAAGGTGACAATGAATTTACATGATATTTGTAAGCAGATTTTAAGGTGGTTTATTGTGTTTGAAAGTATAGTGAGATATTGTGGCGTTCGTTCTTTGCTAGTGCTTAGATTTTCTTCTTCTTCTTACTTGGAAAGTAGATTTTATTAGATTTGTTGTTGTTTTGATAAATTAATGATTGAGGTTTGTTCTTTATGATATTTGGAAGTTATGTTTCAAATTTCGTGCATTAAATTGTTGAAAGTCGAAAAACAAGTTATTATTTCTGGGCAATTTGCACTTCAGACCTATTTAGTCTTAAGTACATGAAAACATGGGTTGCACTTCAGACCTATTTGACCTTAAATGTATCTTAACTACAATTTTGTACTTCGAACATATTTGGCCTTAAGTGCATGAAATATTTGTTGCATATTAGACCTATTTGGCCTTAAGTGCATCTTAACTGCAATATTTGCATTTCAGACTAAATTTTGTTTCTTTAATTTTAGACCCGATAAGTCTGAAGTTGATCCTAAAATGGTAAACTTGCAATTTTTTTTGCAAAGTGAATATAATTTTATTGGCGTTCCCAACATTGGGTATAGATACAAATGCCCTGGAATGCACAGTTGCTTGTTTAGTCACAACTTTCATAGTTCCACTAAGATTTTTTTTTGAATTAAATATCATGTTTATCATAATCTCCATAAAAAATTCGTCATAATTTGAGAAAATGATAAAAATGGTCCTTATGTATGAGGGTAGATTTAAAGTAGTCCTTTAAGTATGTTTGAGCAATTTTGGTCCTTTGAGTTTATTAAAAGTTAATACTGTTGGTCTTTTTTAATATTTAACGAGCTCTATCTATTAGATTTATGAAACCTGTAAAAAAATAATTTAGCGAGAACTTAAATTTAGAAGTACAATTTTTTAGTTTTTACTATATTTGGTCTATTTCTAGAGTGTGGTGCAGCTTTTGAGGTATAATTTCTACTTATTATTTTTGGTGTTTTCTTGGTGTCTACTGTAATTTTTTATATTGCATCCTTAGGATTTGATGGGGCTTTCCTGGTGTTTTAATGCTAATTATTTTTTACATTTTTCTTCAAATCTAACGAATATAAATTACTCCATTAAATATTTGACGGAAACAAGAAAATATTAACTTTAGGCAAAAAAAAACAAATCGTATATAACACACGATTGCCATGCGCTATATGCAGTATTGTTCCTGTTTTTCCCACATTACTGTGGTTCTTTAAGAGTTTGCAGGTAGTTTTTTGGTTCCAGACTCCACGCCAAGTGATAAAAAAAGATTATTTCCACCGTTTTTTAATATATTCAGAAGTATAACGTATACGTAGAAAGGGAAGGAAAAAACTCATATAATGTTCCTTCAACAAGCAATGAAAAGCCAAGAGATGTATACTATATTAAAGGCAGCAGCTTCGACCCACACACTATTTTCAACTCTACTTGCATAAACTCACTATTGGCAACTCGCTATAAAGTTGATAACTATTAACACAACTCTAAATCTGTTATGATAAGAAAAAAAATGAATCTAGCACGCTATATTTATTGACTTAATATCCTAGATTATATTATTAAGACCAGATGATTAATTAAAAGAGAATATGGACATATGTATTAATAACAGCTAACTTGTCACATGTTCATGCAGTAAAACATCCGATCTAAAGTTAGTGCTTTAATTCCAACCTTTGTTAGGTCGTTGCCAAACGTGCACTTTGAATAGGGTTTAGTGTCACTTCTTCCAATTTTCCTAAAAGAGGAGTCAATAATTCTCTTTTTACTTTAAGGCCTAATGTCCCTAAAACTAATCCTAAAAAAGGCTAATCAAAAAGCAATAAGTGGCAATCAATAATGGAATCCAAAGACTTAGACCTGGCATAAAGGAATATATAATTCTTATTGTTATCTTTTGGATCTATATATAGATAACATCTAATATTTCACTTTTTAAGGTTGATTGGATTAGGCTAAAAACTACTACTACTATTTTTACTGTCGTTAATTACCATTGGAATTGCACAAACAGTAGCTACAAGATTTAATTAAGATAAAAACTCTAATTTTTTATATCAATATATGTCTATATTTATTGAGATAATAAATCCTTGTTTCTCTATTTCTCTTTTTAATTTTCTTAAGAAGGTTAGATTATGTAACAACGTGGTCTAATTATAAGACATCCGCACACCGTCATACGATTGTGCTTTATTATCTTTCGTCCGTTAGAAATTACACCATTCTCTTTCAATCGTACGTATTCCTTTCATATAATCTATTTCACATTGAACAAAACGTAAGCGAAAATATAATACTCGTTTGTCTCCTCCTAAAAGAAGATTTGGACAAACGAAGATTAGAAGGTCAGTGGATTCACAATTTCTGACTAAAAGAGGCAAAAAAGAAAAGAATAAATGAAAAGGAAATTAAATACTTCTCCTACGGCTGCAGTGGAATTAGAAGAAAGAAAAAAGTGGAAAGTGATAAGAAAAAGGTCCAAAAAGCATCAAAGATAGGATTTAACGTGTATAGTCGCTTATTTTCTCTAAGAATTAAGGAACTTTTTCAAATGGATTATCGAAGAAAAAATATATTGCGAAAAAGTTGCTTTTTCTTTTTAATGAAATATATTTTTTGGTGTTTGAGTGTTAGAAAATGACTTTACTTTCGGAAACATATTTTTCCTTCGTACCGAACAATCCTTAATGTAGATTTTCTTTCAGAATCTGCCATAGAAAAAAGAGGAATGGAGGAAAAGAAGAGGGACGGGAAAAAGATCAAAGAGGAAAGCATATACTCATTTTTCAGGCAAAAATCTCATGCTCCTAAATTATATTTTTCAAAGTCCTTGATTATTTTAAATTTTCATTGAAGGACATAATAATGTAGTACGTAAAAGAAAACTCACTTCCCAACTGTTAAATTGTCTTAGTTGATTATATATGTTAGACAGTGCTCATATATAGTCGAAGAACAGTACACTAAAAATCATTTTTCAAGAGTTATATATACAATCGTATAGATGCGGACATATATAGTTGAAATGTATGTGATATAATACCATCACAATAGACCTAGCTTGTCTGATTTAGAATGGAGTTAGGTAGAATTCCATTGTCATGCAACCAAAGGTTCCAACATTATTTAATAATTTAATGCACAAGATTGAAATCAAAATTATACCTAGCTACCTAACCAAGAGCGATGCCTTATTAATTCCGAGAGATATATATTTCATACTCCTTTTTCTTCAAAAAAATAAAAAAATAAAAAAAATACTCCATCCGTTTCAAATTAGATGAGGTACTTTCGTTTTTAGTCTGTTCCAAAATAAATGACACATTTCTAAATTTGAAAATAATTTAACTTTAAACTCTTCATTTTATCTATTTTACCCTTAATAAGAAGCTTTTATAACCACAAAAATATTATGGCTGCACAAAGCTTTTACCCCTTAAACTTTTAAGACCACAAGTTTCAAAAAGCTTCTTTTTTTCTTAAACTCTGTGCCAAATCAAACTATGTAAATTGAATCAGAGGGAGTACTATATTGGTATGATATATGATAGTTCTATATGCTCCACATTTACAACAAACATTAAAGTATAATGGAGAAAAATAAACAAAACTTTAAAGGCGTCTGCAGATAATTTCGTTAGAGGTGAAACAAAGAGTAGTTGAAGTTGAAAATAGTATTTCAACATATATTTCACTTAGCTTGAACAAGCAATTCAAGATCTAATTATTTTACTTGAAACTCTTAAATAAGTTTTTTATTATTTCACTAGTATTTCAAATTGTAAATTTAGGTATTTGCAAAAACGAGTAAAAATTACACGAGTCTGTTGTCAAGATGGCATGGTCACGTGATTAGGTTCCACGTGGCAACAATTGAGTGGCTAAGGTAGGTTTTTCTTTCTTGAAAGGAAAGTGTTATCCGTCTTAGGCCGGCACGTGACATGCACGAGAGGCCCACCTTGACAAATGAGTAATGACGAATGTCTGTCTACGATAATTGAGAATTCCAGTTCAAATTCTCAAAACCGCAATCTCTTCCTTTTAGCTTTGATAATAATCCTCACAAGTCTTAATCGCCATTAATGCTGACAATGTACCATATACGAACTTTGATGTTAACTACTCTGAAAGGGCCACTCAATAGTCAATGATATGCTAATTTTGTTTTTTAATATATAAATATATGCTTTGAGTTTATAAGAATGTTTTTACACAAATATTCAATTAGATTTACGATTTGCTTTTTCTAACCGCTATACATAATTATAATTATTATATACATATTATACATGATTATACATATATTATAAATTCTCTAACTATTTTTTAATTTAAGCGTCCAGTTAAGTTCTGTTCACGAGCATAATGGTTCGTTTACAAATCTAGAACTGAGGAGGAATCTCGGAAGAAAAATCCATAATCTTTGGGAATCATGAGGGAATGGGGGAAAAAACAAGGAAAATTTTGAGAATTAAACCCACAACTTTTGGTTTAAAAAATTACCATCAGTCCCGCTAGACTGTAGATTTTGGTTCTAAGAATATCATAGTACCTCTTAGAGTACATTTATGAGGATAATACTAGATAAATCCCATGCTTAAGTAATATAAATGGTTTTAATTATGAATCGAAAGATCTGCCTTCTAAAAGTGAAAAGCAAAACTTTTTGAAAAAGGAGTGTCAAAACATATAAAAAAAAAAAAAGGAAGTACATGACGAAGTTAAGAATATCTAACATAATATATGTAACTTCCCGATAAAGGAGTGTTAATTGACGCTCATTGGACAATGGTGCGCCCTCATAGATTTAATATATTATAGCTAGCTTCTGTAAATGACCACAAATTAAATGTACAACTTTTAAGTATCAATGAACTTTCTGCTTAATTTGTTTCCCTAAGCTTGCAATTTGTACAACTTTTAAGTATCAATGAACTTTCTGCTTAATTTGTTTCCCTAAGCTTACAACATGATAATTAGTTTTTTTGAGTTCAGTGCAACTAATCAGATGTCTGGTTTAATTCTCAAGTGAATCAGATAAGTGAATAACATAGGGAACAGATAGAATCAGTTCCTCTGGTCGTTGCACAAGTCAACTCTCCAGCTATTAAAGCTGCTGCATAGTACATCAGCACTGTTGAAGCGTGCTAGAAACTGGTCACTTCTTTGCATCATCTCTCATGACCTCACTCATATATTATCAACATGATGCAAGGTTTGGCTTAACACTTGCAAAATCTAAATATTGTTTTCTCTCTCAAGTGTGCAGCCGCCCTTGTTTTCACAAGAGCATTGAAGAACAAAGCAGCTACAAAATAAAGGACCAGATCTCAGCATTGATTATGTCGTGTGTCCTTTAGTATTGTTGTGTCTTTGTCTTATGTTATTAACTTGTAATTCCTAAATAACTTTTTAGAAGCATTCACAGGACATCCGGTAAACCATTATCATTGTGGTTGTTTTGACTAGAGTTAGTCAAGTGTGTAGCTTTATAATGAAGTTATTACAAAGAGGCTTACAATATAGTTATTGTAAGATGTGAGGCATTAAGAGTTTAATTCCTAGATTGCAATAGGTTGTAATCAAAAGTTTTGCTCAATTAGTGAAGTTAAAATCCTACCAGGGTAGGTCGTGATTTTAAATCCTGTGAGCTGGGAGTTTTTCTCATAAATATTGATGTGTTCTTTACTTACTAGTGTGTATTGTGGAAAGTGATAGAGAATCAGGTTATCTATACAGTTTGGTGGACCCTTAGTTTACATCAATTAGTATCAGAGCGAGTTCTTTCTAAAAGGTTAACATTTAGAAATGATCTACATGGCTGCTCCACCAAACTTTGAAGAAGGATAATCAACCTACAGGACCACCAAGATTCAATGACCAATACTATGGTTGGTGAAAAATAAGAATGCATGATTTTATCATATCTTAGGATTCAGAGCTCTGGGACATTATCTGTGATAGACCTTTTGTCCTCATGAAAACCATTGGTGAGGGAACAGTTACAGTTCCAAAGACAAGAAAAGAGTACAATTATGCTGATCGAAAGTCCATCGACAAGAATTTCAGAGCAAAGAAAATTCTTGTTTGTGAAATTGGACCAGACGAAAATAACCGCATCTCAACCTGTCAGTCTGCCAAGGAGATCCGAGAAGCTCTCCAAACTGTATATGAGGAACCACTCAGTTCAAGAAGTCAAAAATCGATATGCTTACTATTGAATGTGAAATTTTCAAGATGAAAGAGGATGAGTCTATTCAGGATGTGCATACACAGTTTACCTCGATCATCAATAAGCTTCACTCCCTTGAAGAAGTTATTCCAAGAAATAAACCGGTCAAAAAAATACTCAATGTATTACCAGTTTCTTGTGAGAGTAAAGTCAACGCTATCACGGAAGCCAAGAATTTGCAGAAGCTGACCATTGATGAACTCATTGAAAATCTGAAAATCTATGAGATGAAGAAAAAGAAAGACCTTGAAAGAAGAGAGCCCAAAAAGGAGAAGAACCGGGTTCTCAAGGAAGACAACAGTGTATCAAGTGGTAATGACACAGACATGGACTCTCTTACTCGAAGATTATAGAAAATGGTTCGTAGATATAGAGGAATTCTCAAGAAAGGCAACTCCAGCAAAAACACCAAAGGATATGATTGTTGTCACAAGTGCTAAAAGCCAGGATATTTCATCAAAGAGTGTCCTCTCCACAAGCAGGACTACTACAAACACAACGCGGACAAGGTGGTCAAGAGGAACCCGGTCCCCAACAGAAAGTTCAAGAGAAGAGATGTCATTAATAATATTGTGAAGCAAGCTTTGGCTGCCTGGGGAGGTTCCTCTAGTGAATTCGAGGGTGATGATGACCAAGGAGACACTTCCATGATGGCTATTGAAAGCAAATCTATAGAGTATGACTCTATATTTGCATTCATGGCAAGATCTGATGATGATGAAGACAATGATGATGATGAGGTAAACTTTCTTGACGTTTTAAAATTGAAAACTTATTCTCAAAAGAAGCTGGTGTCATTAGCAAAATTTTTAATTGATGCTTACCATAACCTCATTAATGATAAAAATACTTTAACTGGAGAAATTGGAGAGTTAGAACAAGAGAGAGATGATTTAGTGGTTATAGTTGTAGATCTAAAGAAAATAGTGGAAGAAATAAAGAGAGAAAATACCCTGTTAAAAAACAAATGGAAAAATGCTTGAACCCCTTTAAGGGAAAAGAAGTAGCAAGTGGGCCACAACTTAAGATTGAAAATGAACTCAAAAATGTCAAATCTAGTCATGTTGTTGAACTTGAAAAGAATAGACAACTTCAAAAAGATTTAAACAGAGTTAAAATGATCCAGTTAAGTCATTGCAGTGGACTTGGTCCTCTGATACAATCACTTCTATGTATAAAAGTAATGGGGGAAACATGCAAGGAATCAGATTCCACAAGGCTAAAGCTCCCTAAGACCCACATAACAAGTAAGTTACTGTGACTCATAACTAGCTTTGCACCCATTGTGGTAAAACTGATTATTACTAAGACTCTTGTAAAGCCAAATTTCAGTCCCAACAGGAAAACAAAGTTTTTGTTGAAAATGTATCCACTTCTAAGGAACCCGATTCTCTGAAAAATAAATATGTGATGCCTAATGGACAAAAGGAAGTTTGATTCATCTATTCCTTCATTACAAGGGACCCAAACTTGTTAGGGTTCCTAAGTCTAATCTCTAATATTTTTGTGCAGGCAGTAGTGAGGGAAAGCAAACAAAAATGGTACATGGATAGTGGCTACTCTAAACACATGACTGGAAGAATGAATGATTTTTTTCTCACTCAAGGCCCTGCAAGGTGAGAGTGTGTCGTTTAGAAATGGCAAAAAGGGATATATTGTGGGAGTTGGAAAGATTGGCAAAATACTCTCCCACTCAATTGAAAATATATGTTATGTAAATGGCTTGAAATATAGCCTGTTGAGTGTCTCTCAAATATGCGACAAGGGAAATAAAGTGGAATTCATGTAAAAATCAAGTATTGTCATCAATCTTATAACTGGTGAAGTGGTTCTGATTGTAAAAAGGTTCAAAAACATCTATGTTGCAGATTTTGGCTCTCTCAATGGGGGTGATCTTACCTGCCTGAGTGCCATTGATGATGATGATGTTGAGCTATGGCACAAAATATTGGGGCGTGCAAGTTTTTCTCTGTTGAACAAGCTGATGAAGAAGGATCTGGTTCGTGGAATGCTAAACTCAAAGTTTAAAGATCACAAAGTGTGTGATGCATGTGTGAAAGGGAAGCAAGTCAACTCCTCATTCAAACAAAAGAAGGAAGTGAGCACCTCAAGGCCACTGGATCTTCTTCATATGGATCTGTGTGGACCTTTGAGGATGCCTAGCAGAGGAGGAAAGAAGTACATCTTCGTTATTGTTGATGATTACTCAGATTAACATGGACCTTATTTCTTAAGACCAAGAATGAAACCTTTCCAATTTTTTTTGCATTTGTAAAGTAGATTGAAGTAAAGATGGGCTATAATGTTACGAGTATTACATCTGATCACAACACTGAGTTTGACAATGCCAAGTTTGATGAATTTTGTGCTGAAAATAGTATAAGTTATAATTTTTCTTTTCCTAGAACACCTCAATAAAATGGTATTGTAGAGAGGAAAAATAGGACTCTTGAACATATGGCTAGGACAATGTTGATTGACAATGGTGTTCCAAAGAGCTTCTGGGCTGAAGCAGTAAACACTACCTGGTTTTTGATTAATAAGTGTATGATTAGGTCCCTGCTTGACAAGACTCCTTATGAACTGCTAAATGAGAGAAAACCAAAGCTGACTTATCTATGAGCGTTTGGATGTAAATGCTTTGTTCTGAATAATGGTAATCAAGCATTGGAAAATTTTGATACTAAAAGCGATAAAGGAATCTTTCTTGGTTACTCTTCTCAAAGCAAATTAAAGCATACAAAGTCTACAACAAAAGGACTCAATGTAGAGGAAAGTGTACATGTGATTTTTTATGAATCTTACCACTTAAGTGGGAAGGATTCACATGATAAGGATAATCAAGATGGAGAATTCTCAAAGGTCCATGGAGAGGTTATAGATATGGCAAATGGGAAGGCTGATCTAAAGAGTCAAATCAAGGAGACTAATAAAGAAGATGTGGTAGGACTTCCAGCTAATTTGGAGGAACCTGGTCCCTCCATCACCGTAACTGAAGCTGATGATAGAGTTGTTGATACTATACTAGGCACTCATGAGTCAGAACAAAGGAGTGGCATTCATACTTTCATTGATGGCAATGATGGGTCACACATTGAGGAACCCGATCCTTCACACCCTGAAACTCAGGTATCTAACTGGAACCACATGATTTCACTTCTTCTTTAAAATGTGATCACTCATTTGGACTCTGGTATTTAGTCTAGGTCTAAGGCAAGAAATATGTTTGCCTTCTCAGCCTTCTTGTCTCAAATTAAGCCAAACAATATCAATGAAGCATTGAACGATGCCGACTGGATTGCTGCTATGCAATAAGAGATCCATCAATTTGAGAGGAATAAAGTGTGGCACCTGATTCCTCGGCCCTCAAATAGAACAGTGATTGGAACCAGGTGGGTGTTCAGAAACAAACTTGATGAGTTTAGAAATACAACAAGAAATAAAGCTAGGCTAGTAGTCTAAGGTTACAATCAAGAAGAAGGAATTGAAACTTTTTCTCCTGTTATTAGAATGAAAGCCATCAGAATTCTTATTGCTTTTGCATTTTATATGGAATTCAAATTATTCCAAATGAATGTTAAGAGTGCATTTCTGAATGGATATTTGAAGGAGGAAGTTTTTGTCAAATAACCATCTGGTTTTGAATGTCATGAACATACTGAACATGTCTTCAAGCTTGACAAAGCTTTATATGAATTGAAGCAAGCCTCCATACATGGTATGAAAGATTTCCCAGGTTCCTTCCTGAGCATGGCTTCACTAGAGTGAAAATTGACAACACGCTAATTGTGTGAGTTTAGTTATGCGATATTTGTTTTGATGATTTGACAAACTTCAAGAGGAAACTAGATAAGGGACCTGATATGATTAGTTCTATTGAATTCAGTGCAAGTAATCAGATGTCTGGTTTAATTCTCAAGTAAATCAGATAAGTGAACAACAAAGGGAACAAATGGAATCAGTTCCTCCGATCGTTGCACAAGTCAACTCTCCAGCTGTTAAAGTTGTTACATAGTACAGCAACACTATTAAAGCGTGATAGAGACCAGTCACTTCCTTGTATCATCTCTCATGACCTCACTCATATATTATCAATATGATGCAAGGTTTTGGCTTAACAGTTGCAAAACCTAAATATTGTTTTCTCTGTTAAGTGGTGCAACCGCCTTTATTTTCACAAGAGTATTGAAGAATAAAGCAGCTACAAAATAAAGGACCAGATCCCAGCATTGATTATGTCGTGTGTCCTTTAGTATTGTTATGACTTTGTCTTATGTTATTAACCTGTAATCTCTAAATAGCTTTTCAGAAACATTCATAGGATATTTGTTAAACCATTATCATTGTGGTTATTTTGACTAGAGTTAGTCAAGTGTGTAGATTTGTAATAGAGTTATTACAAAGAGGCTTACAATAGAGTTATTGTAAGAGGTGAGGGATTAAGAGTTTAATTCCTAGATTGTAATAGGTTGCAATCTAAAGTTTTGCTTAGTTAGTGAAGTTGAAATTCTACCAGGGTAGGTCGTGATTTTTAATCCCGTGAGTTGAGAGTTTTTCACGTAAATATTATTGCATTCTTTACTTGTTGTTGTGTACTGTGGGAATTGATAGAGAACTAGGTTCTCTATATAGTTTGGTGACCCTTATTTTACATCTGAACAAATTGTGGAAAAACCACCACAAGAACTCAAAAATCTAAGAACTGTTATAAAATAAAAGCAATTTAGTAAAACATGAACAAGACATGTTGTTATGAAATAGAAGCAATTTAATAAAACATGAACAAGAAATGGAGATAGAGAGAAGGAAGAGATTTTCTTCTTCAATTATGTGTATTTTCTTATCTATTACAAGACTTTTATATAGGCATGAAAAGTGAAGAAATATATGTCATTGAATATGTCATTAAGCATAGAAATATGTCATTGAATATGTCATTAAGCATTTGAGAAGATCATGGAGGAAGAGTAGACATCCACCATAATTTAATTTTTCTTATAACA
>AWOL01S0113857.1:0-17007 GCA_000715115.1 Nicotiana otophora
GAAACAATGCCAGCAACTCTATAAATATACTTTGAATCCCAGAATCTTTCCTTACGAATTTTTTTGATCTTCTCTTTCCTTATGAATTTTTTTGATCTTCTTCTTCTTCTTCTGTACAAAAATTTCAGTGTGTTTTACAGCCTTCGAGTGGCTCGCTGTTCACCGGCGTTTTTTTGTACTAACACTCCGGTGAGTTAAATTGTTCTATCCTGGGAGGATATATTTCAACACCTCCGGTACTTAAGGGGAATAATTTTCTTAAGGACACGCTGTGTATTCAGTTGACTCGATTTATTCCTATACTGTTTTTGCAGAATTTATTTCGTTAAACAAGTATTACTAACTTTCTGTTTTGTTTATATATTTCAAAAAGTCTAATAGTTTATTACAACAATACAGATTTATAACACTCAATACCAAGAATACTTCTCTAGAACGTAATTAAATATGGTGCCATCTATTTTAGAGGGCCATCTAGACTACTAGTCGTGAATATGTTGTTCTATTTGTCCCGATTTGTGGGTGTGTGTTTGACAAGATACGTAAATTTAAGAAAAATTGAAGATTTTTAAAAATTATGATTTAAAAAAGTCATAAAAAATTGGATGGCTATAAATTATCTTATTAAAAATAAAGTGAAAAATTTAAAATTGAATTATTTCTAAATAAAAAAGTATAATATTTTTTTGGGACAAACTAAAAATAAAATATGACACATAAATTGAGACAAAAGCAATATTATTATATATAGTTCTGCAAGTAGAAACAATGAGTTTACATTGCCAAGTCACATCCATCATCCATGTGACAGAGAAGCGGAAACAAACCCCTGTTATAATAGGTTCTATGTGCGTATAAAAAATATTTTTATAATCAAGTTACTTATTACTAGTAGTAACTTTTATGACAAATATTAGTTGATAACATGATACAAATTATCACTAATTTGTTATAATAAATTAAATTTCACAGATTATGTGAAAGATATTTATTTTCGCGTGTATAACTTTAATCCAATTATAAAACGGCAGAACGCAACATGAATCTTTGACAGAATTGCTTAGGGGCTAGTGTTGTTGACTTGTTGCAAGGCTGGATGTTCTCTTTTTTTATCTGCAAGGAATATTTACGGTAAAAGCAGTGTAGACAAAGTTTCATTTGAATAAAACTACTTTACAATGTTGTTAACTGTACATATTAATGCTCTGGCACTAATTTGTGATATCGGTGGGTTATCTAAGTTAATTTGAATATATGACTGCTGCAAGCTGAGTTGTTCACATTAACAAATCTATTCATTCAGATCTAATTAATTCATTATTAATTCTACAAACTATAAGTCAACTACATCTAATTAAATTTTGACTGAAATCGCTTCAATTTTTCAATCATGGAGATCTGTGTCACGGATTCTGTAAGATTGCTAAGTCTTTCCCCCAGTTTATTTCGATTAGAGAATATATTAAAATCTGCTATATTATTCTTAAGAAGACTTAGCTTGCATTAGTTCCTCTTTCAATTATAAATTTATATGGTGCTTCCCTTACGTTATATTTTTCCTTTGGCGATTTCTTCGTAGTAACGTAATGCTGAATATATAATATGTTACGTGGAGGAATAAACGTACAACAAATATTAAATATAAAGATACAGGTTCGATTATATTTAATTAGTTCATCAATATTTCAGGAAATCATTGAGTTGTTCACTCTAATTTGTAAGATCATCGGAACTCACGTTTGTTCACATTTAGGAATTCTCTTGTTTTCTTTTATTTCATTTAATATTCACAAGGAAGGAATATATTCATTTTTCTTCCACCAGTTAACTGGAATATAATCCAAAGTTAACTTTTGATACTTGTTCAAGCTTCGTTGCTTGGATACTAAGGTAGGAAATACTTCTTTTATGCAAATTGAAATAGTTAGGAAAGCAATATAAAAATGGAAAAATGACACTGTATAACCGCTCTCAAAATAATAGTCAATATTAATATATATACACACACATTTTGTATATTATATACAAATTATACAAATTTTATATACTTTTCGGCTACCGAATATAAATAGTTTCTGGCGTGAGCTAAAAGCCATATAAAATCACAATGCCAGGCTATTCAAGTTAGGGTAGAGGCTTTGTGGAGATGTTTGGAGGCTAGAGGTGTACATGTTGCCTAGTTAGGGTGATTAAGGACATGTATGATGGAGCAAAGACCCGAGTGAGGACGGTGGGTGGGGACTCAGACTATTTTCCGGTTATGATGGGGTTGCATCAGGGGTCGGTACTCAGCCCTTTTTTGTTTACCCTGGCGATGGATGTACTAACGCGCCACATCCAAGGGGAGGTGCCGTGGTGCAGATGATATTGTATTGATTGATGAGACACGAGACGGTGTGAATGCACAGTTAGAGGTATGGAGGCATACATGGTCTGCCTCCATACCTGGATAGAATACTTGGAGTGTAAGTTCAGTGGTGAGACTCAAGGAGGGGAAGGGGAGGTGAGGTTGGACTCCCAGGTCATCTATAATGACCCGACCGGTCGTTTTGAGTATTTGTCACGACCCAAAATCTTACCTGTCGTGATGACCTCTATCTCAATACTAGGCAAGCCGACAATCTCAACAAAACACCATATCTTTTAAATTTGAAAATATAATATTTAAATTCAACGGAAAAAATCTCAAAAATATAGATATAAATACTCCCAAAATTCTATGTCACTGAGTACATGAGCATCTAATATGAATACAAAGTCTGACTGATAAAATACTGTCTAAAAATATAGAACAATACAATAACTGAAGGAAAGAGAGTCAAGGTCAGCGGACGCCAGACAACTACCTTGATAGCCTCTAACTGATAGCACTCTAAGATCTAACAGTTGCCGTGTTCGAAAGCACCTGAATCTGCACACGATGTGTAGAGTGTAGTATGAGTACAACCAGCTCAATAAGTAGTAAGACTAACCTTTGGGTTGAAAGTAGTGACGAGCTCCACAGGTACAGTCCAGTACATAAATAATGGTGTGAGCACCTAATTTTTGACCGTGCTTGAATTTTTCCCGCTCCCATCTTCCCACGCGTGTCCCTACTCTTTGTTCCCCACACTTTGTCCCCACTCCACTTTCTCTTGTCCCCCACTCTTTATTCCACTCCACTTTCCCTTGTCCCCCATGTTGGTCCCCCACTCACAACCCCTAACTCCTTTCTTCTTCATCAAAAACGGACCAAAGGAGCCCCTCAAGAAGAGGGAGCTCAATCCTTTTCTTCCTCTAAGAACAAGCATGAAAAATTCCAGCAGTTGAACCAACAAAAAGACCCCAAAAACCTCCTAACCAGCTCTGAAATTCAGTCCAAATCCACCCAAAAACGCAGCTGAAACGCANTAACAAGCATGAAAAATTTCAGCAATTGAACCAACAAAAATACCTCCTAACCAGCTCTGAAAATCAGTCCAAATCCACCCAAAAATACAGCTGAAACGAACTGCTTTCTCACTCAAAACCCAATCCAAAAACAATCCATAAACCAGCCCTGTTTCCATATCAAAACCCCAGCGAAAATCAGTTCAAAACAGAAGCTAAAAAGCCATAAAATTTGCTCAAAATCACCTCCAAAACGAGTTGAAAAACACTCTCCAAAATAGCTTCAAAAATGACCTAGAAACCCCAGCTGAAATCCGCCACTAAATAGTCATGAAACGAGCTGAAGTTTACACCAAAATCTAGCTCCAAAACTACTGCAAATCAACTGAAAAACAGTCCTAAAAACCAGTGTTCCACCTCCAAACACCGTCGCTAAAGTTGCCGAATCGAGTCGAGTTCGTCGTCGCTAGTTTCCGGTCATGGTCACTGACTCGCTGGTGTTTGGTTCGATTGTTGTATTGCAAGCCTTTAAAATTCATATTTCAGCAATAAAGGTCTGTTTATTTTACATATGTACCATGTCTTCCTAATTTGATTTCGTGATTTTGGTTGAGCAAGTATTTCATTAAGTCTTTATATCTATGTGAATGTTCATGTCTTAAAAGTGGGTATACTTAAAAGCTGATTTTGTGCTTGTTGGCATTAGAATAAATTTAGCCATTTGTTAGGATTTTTGTTTGTTGGTATTCTGGTGAATTTGTAAAGGTGGCCTCAATTTTATCTAGATATGTTTGTATTGAATTGATCTAATATTTGATAACCATATCTGCGCATTTCTTATGTTTGTAGCCTTGTACTGATTAATTCAAATGTCAATTTAAAAATGATTGTGATTGTAAAGGCAAATTGGTGCCTTGTTTACTAGAGAATGCAGGCCTATCTCAAATGCTAAGAAGATAATTTTGGCTAATTTCCTTAATTTTCTTTATTCACATTAAATTCCATAATCTATGGCCTTTCACAATAATTACAAATTTAGGTAGATAATGGATTTATGAACATTGTTAGAGTGCTTTAAATGCGTTTTAAATTTATTATCGTGATTATGTACACGTTCGCGTAACATAATTATGATTTTCAAAAATAAATTAGGGTATGTGTTCGCGCGACTTTGGCCAAAAATAATCTTCATAATTATTAAAGCGTGATTAATTATGTACACGTACGCGTGACAAAATTTTAGCGCACTAAATAAAACGGATTTACACACATGTGATCCGTTTCAAAGATAATTATATATTTTAATAATTAAAAGCGGATAGATAAAACATGAAAATTAATAAATCACGGTTTGTCTAAAATTAATCCAAGCCAAGTTGTAGTCAATAAAGCGACCGTGCTAGAACCACGAGACTCGGGAAATGCCATACACCTTCTCCACGGTCAACAGAATTTCTTATTCGGACTCTATTTTTGCAGACCAATAATAATAGAGTCAAACTTTCCTTTGACTAGGGATTGAAATAAAAGGTGACTTGGAACACCCAAAAAATCAATTCTAAGTGGCGACTCTGAATACCAAAATAATCCCTACTTCAAAAATGTCACTTTAATTGGAAGAACTCTTTAACCTACATCAATCCATAACACATATTATTTGGGGGGTATAAAAGGGTTGTGACAGCTATGGCGACTCTGTTGGGGACTCTCAAGAATTCGAGCTTGTACATTGACTTTATTTGGCTTTATTAATTTTTGTATATACTGTGATTTATTTGGGCCTAATGTGCTATTTGTTCGCTTTTTACTGCTTTGATATTGTTGAACTGTACATATAAATTGTCTTCTCACGCACCTCTCTGAGTCTTCTTGAAATTAATTGGGCATTTGCTTGACATAGCTCGCTTTCTTTGAGATAGCCGAGGTGCTTGTCACCCGGTGAAGGATATTTAGTTATACATATTTTAGGCGGGGAGCACCAGCAGCTAAGCCGGAAAGCAATGCTACCGGTACGCTGACCCTCCTCGGCTCAAGTTGTCCGCTCGAGTAAGCCAGTCTAGATACCTTCTCAAATAGGATTTATACCTAGAAGAACAAACCTCACGCCGGATATCCCTAGTACGTTCACTTTATTTGCATCACATGCATTTGACTTAGTGAAGCTCGGCATAGGGGTCGGGTCCGTATAAGACATGTATCCTCTTTGAGACCATCATGTTCACTTATGTGCTATCTGTTGTATTATTTGGGAGGCTTACATGTTGACCGACTTTAGCATAAATCAGTTGAATGAACAGAACAATAACAAAATGATGTGGTCTAGTGCATTTGGTTTTTAAATATTAATTTTCATAAAAATCAAAAAAGAGAAATATAGTTGGTTTAACCAAACTACGCAGGTCTGATTCTCATCCGATATGAGATACGTAGGCAAACCTCATCGGTTCCGGCCCCCAATTTTCAAAACTCCAAAAAAGATATTTACCTTTAATTCCTTCTTTAGAAGTTTCTTTTTTTTTTAGACCAAAAATTCAAAAATATTTTCTTCCTTTTTTTAAAAAAAATAAAGTCTTTCTCCCAAAATTCAAAAAACAAAAACAAAATCAAAATCTAAAAAAATATTTTCTTTCTTTTGAAATTTTAAAAAAAATAAAAATTCAAACATATTTTTATCTTCTTTAGAAGTTTTTCATTCACCAATTTCACAAAACAATTGAAAAACAAAATTGAAAATATTTTCTTTGCTAGGACATTTTGTCGGATTAATTTTATATGAAAACAAAGAGTTAGTTTATCTATTTTTTTCTGATCCACCGAACTACGCGGGTCTGATTCTCACCGAACGTGAAATACGTAGGCAAACCTCATCGGTTCCGGGCCCAATTTTCAAAAATCCAAAAAATATATTGTCCTTTAATTCCTTCTTTAGAAGTCTTTCATTAGAAAATCCCAAATAAAAAAATTTAAAACAAAAATTATTTTCTTGCTTTTTATAAGTCTTTCATTCGAAAAGAAAATCAAATTAAAATCCAAAAATTTGTTTTTTTCTTCAAAGTCTTTCTCCGAAAAAAAAAATGAAATTAAAAAAAAATATAAAAAACAGTTCTCTTTTCAAAAATTCTCAAAAGAAAAAAAATCAAAAACCAAAAATATTTTCTTTCTTCTTTATAATAAGTCTTTCTTTCGAAAATTTAAAAAAGAAACAAAAATTCAAAACCTAAAATAAAAATAAAAAGTTACTTTATTTACTTTATTCATGATGTTTTCCTAACTATGCAAAATCTGATTCATGCGACGTCATGATGCGTAGGCAATCCCCATCGGAGAAAAAAAATGAGGGAAAAAAAAAGAAAAAGAAAGGAGTGACTAAAATAATAAAGAAAAACAAAGAGAGAAGGATAGCAAGAGTGAAAAAAAAATCCAAAAAGAGAAGTGTTTGTCCAATTTGAAAAAAAGAAAATCGCAGAAAGTTTCCATGAATATGCTGTCAAATGGCTCAAGCAAGCCGCCAGGGTAAAGTCTCCAATGGACGGAGCAGAAATGGTTACAGGCTTCCTACAGTACTTTCAGAAAATGATGTCCGATATGGATAGACCATTCGCTGAGGCTATCAAAATTAAGGAGATGGTCGAAAATGATTTAAAAACGGGCCGAATCTTGAGTCATGCTGCCTTCAAGGCCACATCACAGACCGTTCAGAATGGTTCGAGGGGTTTGATGAACAAAAGAAGGAGGGAAGAGGGAGCCATGATGGCTTCGAGCTCGAAGGGGGCCCACAGGTCATTCAACCAATCATATATACTTTCTAAGGTCCCACAACACTATTATCCCCATCAAGATGATGCTTATATTGTGGCACCGCCTCCCTATGCGGTGATGAACGCGTAGCCTTACACGCGACTAGAGCATCATACACAAAACCGAGCTCCACATCCCAGAATTGCCCGTCCCTACCAAACTCCATATAATCCCCAACCAAATGTTCCCCAATACAATTCTTGCCCAAGAGAGCCCTCCAGAAGGAATCAGTTCACCCCTTTGGTGAATCATATTCAAGTTTGTTTCAAAAGTAATCGGGCTAGGTCCGCTGCAGCCAGTGGCACCGAACCGAAAGAAACCTCGAGACCCCCTCGCACCAAGCTGATGCTAGATGTGAATACCACTCTGGAGCAGTGGGACACGATACTGAGGATTGTTTGGACCTTCAAGAGAGCAGTTGAAGACTTGATTGAAGCCGAAAGAATTGTTCTTCGGGACAAATAGGCTCTTGATATGACGAACAATATGTTGCCTGCTCACAACACTCGGCCAGTCGTTGTAATGATTTGTGATGATAAGGAATTTGAGCTGGCACTAAAGGCCATGGTAACCATTACCGAGACAGAAGAAAAGCAAAAACAAAAAGTTCGCTAAACCTGTAAACTTCTCTGTCAGACGGGAGTCTCGGTAGCTGGTCTTGCTATCTTTTCTGCTTCTGGATTATTTCAGAATGTAATCCAGATGTTTTACTTTATTGTCTTACTTTCTCATGTAAACCCTTCTATGTTTAAAATTGTTTTAAAAAAATCAAATAAAATTAATATTTCATTGTCAAGGAATGTCTCCTTTCTTAATATTGTCACATTTCTTATTCTTTTTTCAGCTCTGTTAATGCAGATTTTAATAACATGACATGCTTGCGGACTTCATGCCCAGATCCTAAAATGCTGTCAGACCTCAAAATAATGAATCAAGAAGCAGAATGTGTTGAAGATAAAGCTTGTGAGAAAATAAACAAGAATTGGAACAGTAGGCCTAAGCCAAGTCCGAATGAAATCGGAAGAAGTTGAAATTCCCCCTCTTCGGATCATGTTGAAGCCGAGATTTATGATAAAGATTGGGTCAAGAACCGATTTGGAACAATTGACGCTGATTGATGAAAAATGATTGTTTGTAGTTTTTAACGGGCAGTTGTACCAACAAAGAATGACTTTTTCCTACAACAAGAAAGTGCGGCCCAGGAAATTTGAAATAGGACAACTCATTCTGAGACGTATCCTCCCACCTCATGAAGAAGCTAAAGAAAAATTGGCTCAAAATTGGAAAGGTCCATAGATTGTAACGAGAGTACTGCAAAAGCGAGCGTTGTACCTGGGAAGCATCGAAGGAAATGTCCCTAAAACAACCGTCAATGCGAATGCAGTCAAAAGGTACTATGTTTGACCTTCTATACAGCATTAATGTTCTCTGATTGGGATGACGAAAACTTTCATTCTCACTATCCAAACACTATCAATCCTTTGCTAACTCTTTTGATCTGGTTACCTTTCTTTGATTACCCTCTTTGGAACCTGAAGATGTTATAAAAGAAAAAGGAAACAAGAAAAAACAAAAAAGAAGGAAAACAAAACAAAAAAGAAAAAGGAAAATCAAACAAGTTCATGTTAATCAAACTACGTTCGACTTGATTCCGAAAGGATACGTAGGCAGTCTCTCTCTGGGGTTCAGCCACACCAAAATAAAAATCTACATTCCCCAAAAGTTGAAACTAGGGCAGGTGTTACAATGGTTCGACGATGGTTTCGCATGAGAGGTTCCAAAGTTGTAATTAAATCCAAATCCTTTTTACCCAAATCCTTTTCAAGTTCTTCCGATCAATCAACGAGAATGTTCAAGAATTAGAGAATACAGTCACTTGGATCTGATGCCACCAAAATGAGAGAAATAAAATGAGAGAGTTTTATTGGTGAAAACTCTTACGGTCACCATAGGGCGATGACGAGCAAAGAAAATGTAAATGAGAGAGTCTTGTTAGTGAAAACCCGCAAAGGGTGCTATAAGGAGATGGTGAGAAGAGAAATGAGAGAGATTAGCTGATGAAAACCCGCAAAGGGCACTACTGATTGAAAAGAGGATCTTCACAACTATTGGTATTGACAGTCCTGTGCAAGGTTTCTAGGTTTCGAGGCAAACGTTGTGATGAATTATTAAGAGTCGGACGGTTTACACAGATCAGGCATCAATTCCAAAAGGCATATCATGTTCATTGAAGTCTGTATGTACTCCAGACAAGTCCTTCTTTCCTTCCCTGAAAGGGATACCTCTTGTCTAAATTCATTACTCACTCCATTATTTGTTTTTCTTTGAATCCCTTTCGGTCTAACTCTGTTCCAAAACTAAGGCAAAGAAGGGATAGCAAGACTAATTTATAGGGCTTTCGTTTGATACAAGCTAATATGTAAAAAGGGCACCCAGACTCAACAGCGACATCAAGTCGACCCCGACTGGCCATGGCGGCCGATGCTTAGAAATCAAAAACTTTTGTAGGGAGAAAATCAAATTAAAAGTGCCTACATGGCAAAATAAAGTTGAATAGGTTAAGTCCCAAGTGGCTGACAGTTTTGGAAAATTTTGAAAAGCCAAAGGTTCCCCAATTCTCAAAAAATGAAAGTTTTGGAGGAAATAAGTCGAAAGTGAAATGCCACAAAGGAAAAATAAAATTAAAAAGGTTAAGTCTCACGTGACCAACCATCATGTAAAAGTTTGAAAAGTCAAAGGCTCTCCGGGGCTAGAAATGTAAGTGGTATTCAGGAAACATCTAGTGGTAGGTTGAAATCATCATCAAAAGAAGATGGGCACAAAGCCTAGCTGCCAAAGACATCAAAGACACACACCGACCACTACTTTTAAAACTCACAATTTTTCTTTATTTTGAAGGAGGAACAAAGTAGTTCAAAATGGCAATTCTTAAAGGACGAATGTCACCAAAGGTAAGTTTCCGCGAAATCTCTATTTTCTTTTATTTTTAGCATACATTACTATTGTTCATACAGATCAATTATGTAGCTTAACGCAGGTAGAACCTTTTCGCCTAGGGAGATCCAACTCATAGTTCTGGGTAGAAGTACTCTTCGCTCAGGATGTTTTATGTAGCTTAACCCAGTTAGAACCTTTTTGCCTAGGGGGGATCCAGCTCATAGTTCCGAGTAGAATTACTCTTCGCTCAGGATGTTTTACGTAGCTTAACCCAGGTATAACCTTTTCGCCTAGGGGGATCCAGCTCATAGTTTTCGGGTAGAAGTACTTTTCGCTCAAGTTGTTTTACGTAGCTTAACCCAGGTAGAACCTTTTCGCCTAGGGAGATCCAGCTCATAGTTTCCGGGTAGAAGTACTCTTCGCTCAGGATATTTTGACGTAGCTTAACCCAGGTATAACCTTTTTTCCTAGGGGATCCAGCTCATAGTTTCCGAGTAGAAGTACTCTTCGCTCAGGATGTTTTACGAAGCTTAACCCAGGTAGAACCTTTTTGCCTAGGGGGATCCAGCTCATAGTTTTCGGGTAGAAGTACTCTTCGCTCAGGTTGTTTTACGAAGCTTAACCCAGGTAGAACCTTTTTGCCTAAGGGGATCCAGCTCATAGTTTCGGGTAGAAGTACTCTTCGCTCCGGATGTTTTACGTAGCTTAACCCAGGTAGAACCTTTTCGCCTAGGGGATCCAGCTCATAGTTTCCGGGTAGAAGTACTCTTCACTTAGGATGTTTTACGTAGCTTAACCTAGGTAGAACATTTTCTCCTGGGGGATCCAGCTCATAGTTTCCGGGTAGAAGTACTCTTCGCTCAAGTTATTTTATATATCTTAACCGAGGTAGAACCTTTTCACCTAGGGGGATCCAGCTCATAGTTCCGGGTAGAAGTACTCTTCACTCAGGATGTTTTACGTAGGTTAACCCAGGTAGAACCATTTCGCCTAGGGGGATCCAGCTCACAGTTTCCGGGTAGAAGTACTCTTCGCTCAGATTATTTTACGTATCTTAACCCAGGTAGAACCTTTTCGCCTAGGGGGATCCAGCTCATAGTTCCAGGTAGAAGTACTCTTGGCTCAGGATGTTTTACGTAGGTTAACCCAGGTAGAACCATTGCGCCTAGGGGGGTCCAGCTCATAGTTTCCGGGTAGAAGTACTCTTCGCTCAGGTTGTTTTACGTATCTTAACCCAGGTAGAACCTTTTCGCCTAGGGGGATCCAGCTCATAGTTCCGGGTAGAAGTACTCTTCGCTCGGGATGTTTTACGTAGGTTAACCCAGGTAGAACCGTTTCGCCTAGGGGGATCTAGCTCATAGTTTCCGGGTAGAAGTACTCTTCGCTCAGGTTGTTTTACGTATCTTAACCCAGGTAGAACCTTTTCGCCTAGGAGGATCCACCTCATAGTTACGGGTAGAAGTACTCTTCGCCCAGATTGTTTTTCGTAGCTTAACCCAGGTAGAACCTTTTCGCCTAGGGGGATCCAGCTCATAGTTCCGGGTAGAAGTACTCTTCGCTCGGGATGTTTTACGTAGGTTAACCCAGGTAGAACCGTTTCGCCTAGGGGGATCTAGCTCATAGTTTCCGGGTAGAAGTACTCTTCGCTCAGGTTGTTTTACGTATCTTAACCCAGGTAGAACCTTTTTGCCTAGGGGGATCCAGCTCACAGTTCCGGGTAGAAGTACTCTTCGCTCAGGATGTTTTACGTAGGTTAACTCAGGTAGAACCTTTTCGCCTAAGGGGATCTAGTTCATAGTTTTCGGGTAGAATTACTCTTCGCCCAGACTTGCTTTTCGTAGTTTAACCCAGATAGAACTTTTTCACCAAGGGGATTCAGCATTTTTACCATAATACAGGGCGCCAACCCCTGGTTACATTTCTTTTTAGTAATACAGGGCGCCAATCCCTGGTTATATTTCCTTTTCAGTAATACAAGGCGCCAACCCCTGGTTACATTTCCTTTTCAGTAATACAGGGCGCCAACCCCTAGTTATATTTCCTTTTCAGTAATACAGGGCGCCGACCCCTGGTTACATTTCCTTTACAGTAATACAGCGCGCCACCCCCTGGTTACATTTCCTTTTTAGTAATACAGGGTACCAACCCCTAGTTACATTTTCTTTTTTTAGTAATACAGGGTACCAACCCCTGGTTACATTTTCTTTTTAGTAATACAGGGTACCAACCCCTGATTATATTTTTTTTCCGTAATACAGGGAACCAACCCCTGATTACATTCTTTATCTATAATACAGGGTACACCAATTCCTAGTTGTACTTTCCGACATAGGGTTACCACTCCCTGATCTCCTTACCAGTATAGGGTACACCAATCCCTATCTGTGTTTTCCAATGTATGGTACACCACTCCCTAGTTGATTTGATCTTAAATGCCGGGTACACCACTCCCTGATATCATTGTCAATATAGGGTATACCATTCTCTGAGCACATTTTCCCTACATAAGGTACACCAATCCATAGTTGAGATTTTCTTTTGGACAATAAAGGAACACTATCCAAAAATAAAAATCATCATGACCTTTTCAGGGTACACCATTCCCATTTATTTTATTTCTTTCAATAAAGAAGTAGTTTAGAATTTTGTTACAATAACTCATAAAATTTTCCTAGTGAAAACTGGGGAAGAAAAATTTCGTTCGATTGTTTGTTGTGATGTCTGAGTAGGTTTTACCTCGAGGCACAAGGTTCGAGATGAATAAAAGAAGAAGTCTGAATCCAGAATAAAGAAAATAAAAGGAAAAGAAGTGAATCCAAATGCAGAAGCAGATGGAAATGATATGGACTGCTCAAAACATGACTGAAGTTACGAGCTTCACATTTCCCGTTTTGCTCAGAAGAATCCGTAGAAGAATGAACTAGCACCTACAACTAGCAAGCATCAAGGTTCAGATCAGAGTCTGCATGAACAACCAGTCAAGACTCAAGATCAAGGTTTAGAAGACTTATAAATAAGAATCTTGTAACTTATAGCTGATAGGATTATTTAGTTCCTTTTGATTTTAATGTAATAACAGGGCCACGGACCGGAGCCTCGACGGAATCTAGCTCGACTTTCGAACTCATCACTACATCACTCTTCTTGAACTACATGCGACCTGATTCCCTTATAACCCGGGATATGTAGGATATCCAAAACCAGGGCTCGGTTGCACCTTTTTCTTTTATTTTCTTCCTATTTTGAATAACGATATGGTCAAAAATTAGTCACACGACTCACTTTATCTTTGCCCTAAAACTCTTCATGTTTCCAAGCAAAGAGGGGCATGCTGTGAGCACCTAATTTTTGACCGTGCTTGAATTTTTCCCGCTCCCATCTTCCCATGTGTGTCCCCACTCTTTGTCCCCCACACTTTGTCCCCACTCTTTGTCCCCCACACTTTTTCCCCACTCCACTTTCCCTTGTCCCCCATGTTGGTCCCCCACTCACAACCCCTAACTCCTTTCTTCTTCCTAAAAAATGGACCAAAGGAGCCCCTCAAGGGGAGGAGCTCAATCATTTTTTTCCTCTAAGAACAAACATGAAAAATTACAGCAATTGAACCAACCAAAAGACCCAAAAAATACCTCCCAACCAGCTCTGAAAATCAGTCCAAATTCACCCAAAAACGCAGCTGAAACGCACTGCTTTCTCACTCAAAACCCAATTCAAAAACAGTCCATAAATCAGCCCTGCTTCCACATCAAAACCCCAGCGAAAATCAGTTCAAAACAGAAGCTAAAAAGCCACGAAATCTACTCAAAATCACCTCCAAAATAGTTCCAAAACGAGTTGAAAAACACTCCCCAAAATAGCTTCAAAAACGACCTAGAAAACCTAGCTGAAATTTCGCCACTAAATAGTCAGGAAAGGAGCTGAAGTTTACACCAAAATCCAGCTCCAAAACCAATGCAAATTAACTAAAATATAGTCCTAAAAACCAGTCTTCCACCTCTAAAACACCGTCGCTAAAGTTGCCGAATCGAGTTGAGTTCGCCGTCGCTAGTTTCCGATCATGGTCACTGACTCGCTGGTGTTTGGTTCGATTGTTGAATTGCAAGCCTTTAAAATTTAGATTTCAGCAATAAAGGTCTATGTCTTTTACATATGTACCATGTCTTCCTAATTTGATTTCGTGATTTTGGCTGAGCAAGTATTTTATTAAGTCTTTATATCTATGTAAATGTTCATGTCTTAAAAGTGGGTATACTTAAAAGCTGATTTTGTGCTTGTTGGCATTAGAATACATTTAGCCATTTGTTAGCATTTCTGTTTGTTGGTATTCTGGTGAATTTGTAAAGGTGGCCTGAATTTTATCTAGATATGTTTGTGTTGAAGGTCTCATTTTCGACTGGTACTGTCCAATGATAGAGCTTGTTAAGTACTGCCCGGATGAATGTTTGAGGGAATTAATCAAATTTGTGAAGTTTGAGTTAGAATTCATGAAGTAATTTTGTATATATAATAGTATGAATTGATCTAATATTTGATAACCATATCTACGCATTTCTTATGTTTGTAGCCTTGTACTGATTAATTCAAATGTCAATTTAAAAATGATTGCGATTGTAAAGGCAAATTGGTGCCTTGTNCGAATCGAGTCGAGTTCGCCGTCGCTAGTTTCCGATCATGGTCACTGACTCGCTGGTGTTTGGTTCGATTGTTGAATTGCAAGCCTTTAAAATTTAGATTTCAGCAATAAAGGTCTATGTCTTTTACATATGTACCATGTCTTCCTAATTTGATTTCGTGATTTTGGCTGAGCAAGTATTTTATTAAGTCTTTATATCTATGTAAATGTTCATGTCTTAAAAGTGGGTATACTTAAAAGCTGATTTTGTGCTTGTTGGCATTAGAATACATTTAGCCATTTGTTAGCATTTCTGTTTGTTGGTATTCTGGTGAATTTGTAAAGGTGGCCTGAATTTTATCTAGATATGTTTGTGTTGAAGGTCTCATTTTCGACTGGTACTGTCCAATGATAGAGCTTGTTAAGTACTGCCCGGATGAATGTTTGAGGGAATTAATCAAATTTGTGAAGTTTGAGTTAGAATTCATGAAGTAATTTTGTATATATAATAGTATGCATTGATCTAATATTTGATAACCATATCTGCGATTTCTTATGTTTGTAGCCTTGTACTGATTAATTCAAATGTCAATTTAAAAATGATTGCGATTGTAAAGGCAAATTGGTTCCTTGTAAACTGGAGGATGCGAGCCTATCTCAAATGCTAAGAATATAATTTTGGCTAATTTCATTATTTTCCTTTGTTCAAAATTTATTACTTTATTTACATTAAATTTTATAATCTATGGCCTTTCATAATAATCTCAAATTTAGGTAGATAATGGATTTATGAAGATCGTTAGAGTGCTATAAGTGCGTTTTAAATTTATTATCGTGATTATGTACACATAATTATGATTTCCAAAAATAAATTAGGGTATGCGTTCGCGCTGACTTTGGCCACAAACAATCTTCATAATTGATAAAGCGTGATTAATTATGTACACGCACGCGTGACATAATTTTAGCGCACTAAATAAAACGGATTTACACACATGTGATCCGTTTCAAAGATAATTATATATTTTAATAATTAAAAGTGGATAGATAAAACATGAAAATTAATAAATCACGGTATGTCTAAAATTAATCCAAGCCAAGTTGTAGTCAATAAAGCGATCGTGCTAGAACCACGAGACTCGGGGAATGCCTTACACATTCTCCCCGGTCAACAGAATTCCTTATTCGGACTTTGTTTTCGTAGACCAATAATAATAGAGTCAAACTTTCCTTTGACTAGGGATTCAAATAAAAGGTAGCTTGGAACACCCAAAAAATCAATTCTAAGTGGCGACTCTGAATACCATAATCCCTACTTCAAAAATGTCACTTTAATTGGAAAAACTCTTTAACCTACATCAATCCATAACACATATTATTTGGGGGGTATGAAAGGGGTGCGACAGCTATGGCGACTCTCTAGGGGACTCTCAAGAATTCGAGCTTGTACATTGACTTTATTTGATTTTATTATTTTTTGTATATACTGTGATTTATTTGGGCCTAATGTGCTATTTGTCCGCTTTTTATTGCTTTGATATTGTTGAACTGTACATATAAATTGTCTTCTCACGCGTCCCTCTGAGTTTTTTTTGAAATTAATTGGGCATTTACTTGACATAGCTCGCTTTCTTTGAGATAGCCGAGGTGCTTGTCACCCGGTGAAGGATTTTTAGTCACACATGTTTTAGGCGGGGAGCACCGCCAGCTAAGTCGGAAAGCAATGCTACCGGTACGCTGATCCTCCTCGGCTCGAGTTGTCCGCTCGAGTAAGCCAGTCTAGATACCTTCTCTAATAGGATTTAAACCTAGAAGAACGAACCTCATGTCGGATATCCCTAGTAGGTTCGCTTTATTTGCATCATATGCATTTGACTTAGAGAAGCTCGGCATAGGGGTCGGGTCCGTATAAGGCAGGTATCCTCTTTGAGATAATCATGTTCACTTATGTGCTATCCGTTGCATTATTTGGGAGGTTTACATGTTGACCGACTTTAGCATAAATCAGTTGAATGAACAGAAAAACAAAAAAAAAATGATGCGGTCTAGTGCGTTTGGTTTTTAAAAATTAATTTTCATAAAAATCAAAAAAGAGAAAAATAGTTGGTTTGACCGAACTACGCGGGTCTGATTCTCATCCGATGTGAGATACATAGGCAAACCTCATCGGTTCCGGCCCTAATTTGTAAAAATCCAAAAAGATATTTTTTTTTAATTCCTTCTTTAGATTTTTTTTTTTTTGAGACCTAAAATCCAAAAATATTTTCTTCCTTTTAAAAAAAAAGTCTTTC
>AWOL01S0113863.1:0-11957 GCA_000715115.1 Nicotiana otophora
CAAATCTGAAGCAACAAGTTGTATCTTTGAAGAAATTATATCCTTGTGCATATGTGGGTAAATCTCTCAGCATCTCGGCTAACACCATCGGCACCAAAGTAGCTTAAAGATTACCATGGAAGGTTGTTAGGACCATTGATAATAGGTTGATGTTGATACGGCCCCTTCATTGTAGGAAGACTAATAATCCCAACAATGTCATTGTGAAAGTCATAGGTCTGAGACTCTCTCACATTGTCTAGTCACATTGAAACTCCCCTGAATACCATTCGTAGCTTTCACAATGCCCAAACCTGTCGAACATTTGGTTGAGGCTCACCCATCCGTCCTCGATACTTTTGAGGATTCTGCTATTGGTAAGACCTAGATCATCCAAGAATCGCTAAACGGGCATAGTAACTAGCAGCACTGGCTTTCTTCCGTTTAATGGCAACCCAGTAAAACTTGTAACTTCTTCCAATATCGGTACCAGCTCACAATTGGCAAATTTGAACACCACTTTAGCTGGATCCCAAAAGTCTATCAATAAGCGAGTGAGCACCTTGTCTGCTCGGATGTTCATCAATGCAGTTAATTCCCCTAGGTGTGTCTGAATCTCGTCTTTGTGTTCCCGACGAATATTCTTCCACCACTATTTCAGCTTATGTGGTGCTCCCATTACGATGCTAATTTTAGGGATGTTCTAGTTGATTTCCATTTTATGAGGTGGGTAGAAGAAAATGTTTTGGTTAAGTGTTTGCTTTAGATCCATAAGTGTCTTGTCATGTTTGTTTGTCTTTCCACGTAAATTATGTCGTTGGGTGCATGACCCATTGACATCAAGGTGTCTTCCCTAATTGTGTGTTGGTGCCAAGGACCAACTCACCTAAGGTTTATGCAATATGCCCTATTTTACTAGAGTAGAGTGTTTTCTACTTTTGAATTGGATTGAGAACTGTGAGAAGTTATGTCAGTTGACCTGATAAAGCCATTCTTTGAAACTAGAGAGTTTTGAAAGAAGGTTCGGAGGGGTATAAAAGACAACCCCCGCGTGCCATTGTGTGTGATAGTGTACGGCCAATACTCGATTGGAAGAGATGTGATGACAGTATATATAAAGAAGTAACAAATAAGGGTGTAGCAGTAATAAGCAAGGTGATCATAGAGAGCAGATAATTGTAAAGAGCAAATAAGGCTTGTAAGCATGTAATTGCAATTGTGATTGTAATCAAAGCAAAGTATAAACAAATACGGAAGCCAAATTAGTCTAAATCTGCTAAGGTCAGAACCTAAGTGTGTATCCCCAACAGAGTTTCCATGTTTTTGCACCTTATTTTGCACTAGTCAAGACGGGATTCAACTTGTGGTTTCTCTATTGTTGATGAAAGAGAGCCGTCACCTAATATTTAAAGGTATATTAGGGTACCTATCAAATTACTAAGTCTTATTCCTTATTAGTCTGCTAACCAGTGAGATTATGGGTAAGGGTTCTTATTCTTCTAAGGGGAAGGTATTAGGCATCCCTCAAAATCTATCTAAGGTAGCTCCATAGGACTTTGACTAAGTTGGAATCAATTATTTGTACTATGCTTAATTACCATTAAAGAATACAGCTTACAATATATATAAGGGAGAGTATGATATTGATAAAAGGAATGTAAGACCCTAGAGGGATACGAGTTTTTGAAGAAGTTCATAAGATATATCGAAAGAGTTTTGAAATTGGTATATAAGTGGTCCAGATTTATAAAGCATGTAAAGAAAAAAGTTTGAGTCATAAAACACTTGGTTTAAAAGATGGTTGTAATTCTAAGAGATGTTTGTGAAAGTGAGCCTAATATATACCGTGGTTTGAAGGTCCTTAAAGAAAAGAATATTTGCTGAAAATCCCTTAAGGCGATAGTTCAAATTCTGATTTTTTCCCTCTTTGAAGAATGAAGCTGAGATCTGATTTCCCTTTTTTGAAATAGAGCTGTTGTTTGGCTAAGTTTTGGATTTTAAAATCATTAAAGGAAAGAAAAGTAAGCGAAAACATAATAATTTGCGAGCAAATTATAATTAACGAATTAAGGATCTACTACTAACTAATTTCCCTTTTTGGTTTTAAATCCTATGTTGCTTAAAGCTTGCCTAAGTTTACACTAAAGCATAAGAGAAAAGGCACGTGATCTAATATATGTGTTATATACATGAGAGATAAAACAATAATAAAGACATAACAAGTACAACTAACATTAATTTACAACAAACAGAAACAGTAAATTGTACTAACGAGATGGTAAATAATGATAAAAGAGCTGAGGGAAAGAGGACTGGACTCTGTGATTGGGCTTGAAGGAAAACAGGCCCAGCGGTAAAGAAGATGCGAATATGGCTGACTTTGGACTTCGCAACGGAATACAATAAGGCTGGAATTGGGCCATAGTTCCTCAGGAACTCAGATGCCCAAACAGATGTACATGTCAAAAAGATAAGAAAGTCATTAGATACATAGTCAATATATTTAGCATATTCTAACAACAGATCATACTCTGACGAACAGATAGTTGAAACACGAATGGGATTAATACTATGGAAGAGTCATATATCAATGTGGTTGTTTTACTTAGTGAATAATTCACATTGGAAGCCTTTCGTTGTCATTAAATATAAAGCCCTTAAAGAAGTGAATGTGTCAATGAATTAAGGGCTAAGGAGGGAACCCCACTCGAGGTCGATGCTCCCCTTTGATCCCCTGACACTTCAAAGTTTTCAAGGGACTCAAGGCCCACGGAAATGCGTGTGCCGGGGAGGGAAGCCCAACCTAGAGTCATATTCCGCTCCCAAATACCCTTAAACACTAACACCATATTTTCTCTATGGGTTTAAATGCCAATGAGACCCTTCCAATATAAACTAAATATTAAGTATTACTTACCACAAAAATATATATACTTTCCATTAATAACACAAGAGAACACATATTACTTTTGATACTAAATAAGAAACACATATGAAGTAAGCCTAAAGGAGGCTGAATTTAGAACACATATAGGTGAGAAACATAAGTTTCATGTCATACTGCCACATCATTAAAGAACAACATATTCAAGCAGTTATTAATAACACCACTTAACACCTTAAAGATCATCAATGCAGATTCAAATCAACAATCATGGTCAGCCATTGTTACAGAGAGGTTATCAATGTCATCCGGAATGAGATTAAACTCTCATCATGGCTATAAATTCACAGGTTCAAACATGGAATTTCTAAGGTCTCAACATGGTGATGCTTCTAACAGTATTAGCAGGTCATCATATTCAGATAATATCAACAAATGGACCTTATAAGTTTTGAGAGTCAAGTTCAGTTTTAGATTAGTAATAAAGAGAAGAATTGGACATGATTTACAAAAGAACATGGTATTGTAGAGTCAAAAAGAGATACCTACAATATTTAATCAACTACACATAGGCAGGGTAAGTGAGGTAGTGACCTCATACAAGCAGGGGAACTGTGCACATTACAGAACCAAATCAACATGTTGGTAAAGAAATAAGATGGAAACATTATATCAAAACAAGTTCAAACTCAAACATAAGTCTAGTTCAATATGTAGGTATGAAGTGATCATGCTTCAGCTTCTAAAGTGTCACTTGATTATGACATAGTGTCTAAGTCCTATCTTCATGGAAGATAAGTTAGTGATAGATGCATGCAGGCTTTACAGAATCAATAGTGGCTCAAAGAGAATAAGGACAGGGATGTACTGCACAAGTTCTGAATTACACATGTATATGAAGGTCTCAACTGATCATGAGACAAACAAACTTAGTTATGTAGCAATTACCAGTTGACTTTATCCACACAAGATCATGACTTACACCATGAGGAGGAAGATAGCTTAACCTTAATAAAATATATATACAACGAGGATTCATGAGAATAAGACAGTTTGAAGAAAATAAGATAGTTTCCTACAAATGTATACAACAGTCGAGTATGATCATGAGAAGGTCATAGTGATAGCTCAGAGATCAACCTCAGAGTTAGTAGATGCAGATGTTGAGAAGGAAAGTATCTAATCACTTAGATTCTTTCACCTTAGTTAAGTGATATGGGCTTATTGAACTTCCAGGTCTATATCAATTAAGATTACCAAATAATAAACTCAATCATAAAACAAATAGGATGCATGGAATACTATGCAGAAAAGAAGAACACAATAGTATCATTAATGAACATGAACATGATTTGGTTTAATAATGATACTAACTAATCAAAGTAAAGACTATAGTGGTAACTCAAAAACAGTTTAACAAACACAAGGTAAAGAGGAAAGTATTTAGACATTGTAAATTCAGGCTCAAGGTTTAAAAGGTAAGGGGATATAAGTCATCTTAGTTATATTATCAGGTAGTAAACTCAACTTCAAAGCTCACAAGAAATTACAGAGGTGCAACAAGACAGATATGAGCTTACTGCAAGTCAATGAGGATTATGAAGTTCATTTTGAACACAAACTTATAAGAACTTAGGCATGGAGACTGTTGAAAAAACTCAGAACAAAGATCAACAATTATCAATGACTTAATCGATTATCACTTAAAGAATCATAACAGAAAAAGCTGACCACAAAAGGTCGTCAAACTAACAAAGAATAAACATCAAACATGTCAAACACATATTTATAATCTATAGCATCTATCTCAGTATACTCATGTCATTCAAAGAGACAAAAGAAAATAGAAAAGTGAGAGAGCGATGCTGACCTTTTCACGGGCAACAGACCAAATAGACTTTTTTGTTGCTCAAAATCCCAGAACTCTCGAGTTTAAACAAGCAATAGAGCTCAGCAAAAGAGAGCAAAAACAGTAAGAAATCTAAGACTAGAAACCCTAAATTTCTTAGTGTCTTTGTGTGCTTAGTGTGTTTGTATCTGTATGTGTGTATTTGGTGAGAGCATCGAAGACCCCTTTTATAGTAGAATTCAATGCCTCTAGGTTCAACAAGATAAAAAATGATAGTGGAAGAAGACGAGGAGCTGATGATATGGGCAAGATTGGGGAAAATCTAAAGAAACGGAGGGAGAAATGATGAAGCTTTACCTGAGAGAGAGGAGGACTGCCCGTTGGGAGAAAATTCGGTCGGGTAAAGGCCTAATGTCCAGAGGTCTATGTGATTGACCTCTGGACCAAGAATAATGATAATGAATGTTGTGAGAAGGTCATACATGCCACCAATTTTGACAGAGCACAAAGGATTCTGAGGATTTGACCTTGCATCGATTAGTCTAGGGTTTTAGATTAGGATTTTAAAATCCAATCGGTAAGAAAAATGAAATAAAGCCTCAAACTTCACAGCGTAGGGACGAAGCAATTCGATTTTGCCAGTTGTATTTGATAAATAAAAGGAAAAATGGTGCTTTAATTTTACTGGTCATGCCCTGGTGTTTCAGATTCCAAGCACAAAAGGGAAAGATCAACAGGATTTGATGGAGAAGCAGAGAAGGACGATTTGATTCAGTGTTTTGTGACCTTGCACTAATTTGTGCAAGATTCCGTGACTTATGGGGCTCGAAGGGATGAGAGAAAAGAAAGGGTTTTGGGAAATGGGGCGGCTGGTCTTGGGCGAGAATGATTCGGGTTGGGGTTGCCTCCAAGTTTAAAACGGGAGATGGAACGGGAGCCGTTGGATCAATTGTGATCAACGGCGCCAATATTTCAGAGATAAAACATTTATTGGAAAAAAAAAAGGCAACCGTTGGATCTCTTTTAATCCAACGACAAAGATAAATCACTGATGAAAAATTAGTTTAATTGTGAACCGTTGATATCAATAGTCCGGATGTAGTGTGTTTCTTGTGTGAGTGTTGAGAGCAATGTCGTGGCATGCTATAATTGGTTCAAACATGATGGCATGGATTTCCATGGCGGAAAGAGAGGGTGGACTTGGGCTGGGTATTTCCAGATTGGGCTGTATATTTGGGCTAAAATAATTTAAGAAATGACCATCTTGTGTTTAATTGAGGAATTGCAATTGTAGCCTCTTTATCTCATACCCTTTTGAGATTAATTTAAATTGCTTAATTATTTTCAATAAAACGTAGTAGAAATTATAATCGTTAAATACTACTAATTATTGTGATTAATTATTTATAAATATACTTTGTTTCTAAATTGTACTAATTTCGAATTTTCACATAGTAATCTAATTAATCAGAAATTAAAGAGTAATTTACTAAATTAATTATAGAACCTATGTATAGAAATTATTTTAGCAATCCAAAAATAGCAAATATATTTGTAATTACAGAATGTCAATACTATGTGATTAATGTTAAAACTAATGCTTGGTTAATTTGTGAAAAATAGGTATTCATTACTAGAAAATACTTTGAGAACATTTATTGTAAATTAATAAGTATAAATAAAATAACTTAAAAGGGGAGGGTCAAAATTGGCCATCAACAAAAATGTATTTGATAATTATAATAGATTAGTATAATTTTGTGTAAACATTGAGTGTGAATAAGTTTATACTCTTAAATGCCTCATTTACCTTCGATGAAAAAAAAAGTATGTAACGATCTGATCGGTCGTTTTGTGTATTTGAGCCCTCTATCTCTATTTGATGCTTCTCATATGTTTGTTTTTCATTTTTTGAGTTTCGGGGATGATTGGTTTGGTTTTGGGAAGGTTTGAGAGTGAATTGGAACACTTGATTCTATTGTTGGAAGCTTAAGTTGTCAGAGTTGACCAAGGTTTGAATTTGAGTAGACGACCTTGGAATGGTAATTTGATAGTTCCAATAGGATTGTATGGTGATTTTGAACTTAGGCGTATGTTCGTATTTGGATTTGGAGGTTTCTAGGATGTTTTGGCTCTAATTGTTGAAAGTTGGAAATTTGAAGGTCTGAAAGTTCATAGGTCTAACTGGGAGTTGACTTTGGCGATATCTAATTCGGATTGCTATTTCGAGACTTGGAATAGGTTCATTTAGTGCTTTGGAACTTGTATGTGAAGTTGCTTTGAATCCGGAATGTTTAGGCATGATTCATACATGTTCGGCGAAGATGAAAAGTTTGAAACTTAAGAGATAGATTTTGATCGTCGATTTTTTATTTTGATGTTATTCATAGTGTTTTGAGCATTTGGATAATGTATTAGGATATGATGATATGATTGGACAGGGTCCTGGAGGGCTCAGGAGTATTTTGAATTGATATGGCATAATTGTTTCTCGTGTATTGCACCTGCGGAACTTTAGGCATAGGTGTGAGGTCGCAGGAGCGGAGAATAGTGCGCAGAAGCAGAGCTTGTTCTGGACTTGAGAATTCATAGATGCAGACATAGCTGCAGAGCAGTGAATGCGCAGATGCACGCTTAGGGCGCACCAGCAGCTCCGCAAGAGAGGATTGTGTGGTGCAGAAGCGATGGGTCGGCTGGTATAGTATATCTCATATCTGTGAAGGTTTTGCCGCATATACTACATTGCAGAAGTGACCAGATTGTCCGTAGATGCGGAAATCACTAGCAGCATGCTATATTCCCAGGGTTTGGTTTATTTTCTCAATTTTGAGTTTTGGATCTCGGCGAGAGGCGATGTTTTGGGAGATTTTCATTACCACTTCGAGGGTAAGGGANTGAAGCAATTCGATTTTGCCAGTTGTATTTGATAAATAAAAGGAAAAATGGTGCTTTAATTTTACTGGTCATGCCCTGGTGTTTCAGATTCCAAGCACAAAAGGGAAAGATCAGCAGGATTTGGGGATGGAGAAGCAGAGAAGGACGATTTGATTCAGTGTTTTGTGACCTTGCACTGATTTGTGCAAGATTCCGTGACTTATGGGGCTCGAAGGGATGAGAGAAAAGAAAGGGTTTTGGGAAATGGGGCGGCTGGTCTTGGGCGAGAATGATTCGGGTTGGGGTTGCCTCCAAGTTTAAAACGGGAGATGGAACGGGAGCCGTTGGATCAATTGTGATCAACGGCGCCAATATTTCAGAGATAAAACATTTATTGGAAAAAAAAAAGGCAACCGTTGGATCTCTTTTAATCCAACGACAAAGATAAATCACTGATGAAAAATTAGTTTAATTGTGAACCGTTGATATCAATAGTCCGGATGTAGTGTGTTTCTTGTGTGAGTGTTGAGAGCAATGTCGTGGCATGCTATAATTGGTTCAAACATGATGGCATGGATTTCCATGGCGGAAAGAGAGGGTGGACTTGGGCTGGGTATTTCCAGATTGGGCTGTATATTTNATAATGAATGTTGTGAGAAGGTCATACATGCCACCAATTTTGACAGAGCACAAAGGATTCTGAGGATTTGACCTTGCATCGATTAGTCTAGGGTTTTAGATTAGGATTTTAAAATCCAATCGGTAAGAAAAATGAAATAAAGCCTCAAACTTCACAGCGTAGGGACGAAGCAATTCGATTTTGCCAGTTGTATTTGATAAATAAAAGGAAAAATGGTGCTTTAATTTTACTGGTCATGCCCTGGTGTTTCAGATTCCAAGCACAAAAGGGAAAGATCAACAGGATTTGATGGAGAAGCAGAGAAGGACGATTTGATTCAGTGTTTTGTGACCTTGCACTAATTTGTGCAAGATTCCGTGACTTATGGGGCTCGAAGGGATGAGAGAAAAGAAAGGGTTTTGGGAAATGGGGCGGCTGGTCTTGGGCGAGAATGATTCGGGTTGGGGTTGCCTCCAAGTTTAAAACGGGAGATGGAACGGGAGCCGTTGGATCAATTGTGATCAACGGCGCCAATATTTCAGAGATAAAACATTTATTGGAAAAAAAAAAGGCAACCGTTGGATCTCTTTTAATCCAACGACAAAGATAAATCACTGATGAAAAATTAGTTTAATTGTGAACCGTTGATATCAATAGTCCGGATGTAGTGTGTTTCTTGTGTGAGTGTTGAGAGCAATGTCGTGGCATGCTATAATTGGTTCAAACATGATGGCATGGATTTCCATGGCGGAAAGAGAGGGTGGACTTGGGCTGGGTATTTCCAGATTGGGCTGTATATTTGGGCTAAAATAATTTAAGAAATGACCATCTTGTGTTTAATTGAGGAATTGCAATTGTAGCCTCTTTATCTCATACCCTTTTGAGATTAATTTAAATTGCTTAATTATTTTCAATAAAACGTAGTAGAAATTATAATCGTTAAATACTACTAATTATTGTGATTAATTATTTATAAATATACTTTGTTTCTAAATTGTACTAATTTCGAATTTTCACATAGTAATCTAATTAATCAGAAATTAAAGAGTAATTTACTAAATTAATTATAGAACCTATGTATAGAAATTATTTTAGCAATCCAAAAATAGCAAATATATTTGTAATTACAGAATGTCAATACTATGTGATTAATGTTAAAACTAATGCTTGGTTAATTTGTGAAAAATAGGTATTCATTACTAGAAAATACTTTGAGAACATTTATTGTAAATTAATAAGTATAAATAAAATAACTTAAAAGGGGAGGGTCAAAATTGGCCATCAACAAAAATGTATTTGATAATTATAATAGATTAGTATAATTTTGTGTAAACATTGAGTGTGAATAAGTTTATACTCTTAAATGCCTCATTTACCTTCGATGAAAAAAAAAGTATGTAACGATCTGATCGGTCGTTTTGTGTATTTGAGCCCTCTATCTCTATTTGATGCTTCTCATATGTTTGTTTTTCATTTTTTGAGTTTCGGGGATGATTGGTTTGGTTTTGGGAAGGTTTGAGAGTGAATTGGAACACTTGATTCTATTGTTGGAAGCTTAAGTTGTCAGAGTTGACCAAGGTTTGAATTTGAGTAGACGACCTTGGAATGGTAATTTGATAGTTCCAATAGGATTGTATGGTGATTTTGAACTTAGGCGTATGTTCGTATTTGGATTTGGAGGTTTCTAGGATGTTTTGGCTCTAATTGTTGAAAGTTGGAAATTTGAAGGTCTGAAAGTTCATAGGTCTAACTGGGAGTTGACTTTGGCGATATCTAATTCGGATTGCTATTTCGAGACTTGGAATAGGTTCATTTAGTGCTTTGGAACTTGTATGTGAAGTTGCTTTGAATCCGGAATGTTTAGGCATGATTCATACATGTTCGGCGAAGATGAAAAGTTTGAAACTTAAGAGATAGATTTTGATCGTCGATTTTTTATTTTGATGTTATTCATAGTGTTTTGAGCATTTGGATAATGTATTAGGATATGATGATATGATTGGACAGGGTCCTGGAGGGCTCAGGAGTATTTTGAATTGATATGGCATAATTGTTTCTCGTGTATTGCACCTGCGGAACTTTAGGCATAGGTGTGAGGTCGCAGGAGCGGAGAATAGTGCGCAGAAGCAGAGCTTGTTCTGGACTTGAGAATTCATAGATGCAGACATAGCTGCAGAGCAGTGAATGCGCAGATGCACGCTTAGGGCGCACCAGCAGCTCCGCAAGAGAGGATTGTGTGGTGCAGAAGCGATGGGTCGGCTGGTATAGTATATCTCATATCTGTGAAGGTTTTGCCGCATATACTACATTGCAGAAGTGACCAGATTGTCCGTAGATGCGGAAATCACTAGCAGCATGCTATATTCCCAGGGTTTGGTTTATTTTCTCAATTTTGAGTTTTGGATCTCGGCGAGAGGCGATGTTTTGGGAGATTTTCATTACCACTTCGAGGGTAAGGGATTTCTATTTGATTTTAATAATATATCTTATTTCTTCATAGATTATTACGCATAATTTGAAAGAGAAATTTGGGATTTTTGTGTACTAGATTTTGGAAAGTGACTAATTGTGATTTTAACCCTGATTTGGAGTCAGGTTTGGATGAAACTTCTATATTTGGCCTCGTATTCGAATATGTAGTCGGGATTTATAAGTTTTGTCGGGTTTTGGGGAAGCGGGCCTAAATTAACCTTTTGATTGANTCGTTGGATCTCTTTTAATCCAACGACAAAGATAAATCACTGATGAAAAATTAGTTTAATTGTGAACCGTTGATATCAATAGTCTGGATATAGTGTGTTTCTTGTGTGAGTGTTGAGAGCAATGTCGTGGCATGCTATAATTGGTTCAAACATGATGGCATGGATTTCCATGGCGGAAAGAGAGGGNTTGCCATGGTGGAAAGATAAGGGTGGACTTGGGCTGGGTATTTCCAGATTGGGCTGTATATTTGGGCTAAAATAATTTAAGAAATGACCATCTTGTGTTTAATTGAGGAATTGCAATTGTAGCCTCTTTATCTCATACCCTTTTGAGATTAATTTAAATTGCTTAATTATTTTCAATAAAACGTAGTAGAAATTATAATCGTTAAATACTACTAATTATTGTGATTAATTATTTGTAAATATAATTTGTTTCTAAATTGTACTAATTCCGAATTTTCACATAGTAATCTAATTAATCAGAAATTAAAGAGTAATTTACTAAATTAATTATAGAACCTATGTATAGAAATTATTTTGGCAATCCAAAAATAGCAAATATATTTGTAATTACAGAATGTCAATACTATGTGATTAATGTTAAAACTAATGCTTGGTTAATTTGTGAAAAATAGGTATTCATTACTAGAAAATACTTTGAAAACATTTATTGTAAATTAATAAGTATAAATAAAATAACTTAAAAGGGGAGGGTCAAAATTGGCCATCAACAAAAACGTATTTGATAATTATAATAGATTAGTATAATTTTGTGTAAACATTGAGTGTGAATAAGTTTATACTCTTAAATGCCTCATTTACCTTCGATGAAAAAAAAAGTATGTAACGATCTGATCGGTCGTTTTGTGTATTTGAGCCCTCTATCTCTATTTGATGCTTCTCATATGTTTGTTTTTCATTTTTTGAGTTTCGGGGATGATTGGTTTGGTTTTGGGAAGGTTTGAGAGTGAATTGGAATACTTAATTCTATTGTTGGAAGCTTAAGTTGTCAGAGTTGACCAAGGTTTGAATTTGAGTAGACGACCT
>AWOL01S0113891.1:0-12203 GCA_000715115.1 Nicotiana otophora
AATGATTTTCTTCCTGAGTTCGGGGCTCAAACCCCTTCCCAGGTATACCTTTTGTTCGGGCCACTGTTCGTCCAAAATGATTTGCTCCAATTCCTCAATAGTTGATTTGGTGGCATCAGAGTCATCGGGGGTCACGAAGGATCGAGGGATCCACTTATCATTACCTTCTTTGATGTTCTGCTTACCTGGCTAGGTCAAGGCCGATGTCTTTGATTGCTATTTGGTGTTCCGGTCTTCGACTGCGCCTCCCTTTGAACCCGATCCTTTCACCGGCGAAGACGAAGATGTTGGTTTTTCCTCCTCGACGGAGAACATTTCCTTTGCGTCTGGCTGTTCTACGTACACTATTTTGACACCTCTCGGTGTTGGGAATTTGAGGACCTGGTGTAGGGTCGAAGGTACAGCTCTCATGTTGTGGATCCACAGCCTTCGGAAAAGGGCGTTATATCTCATATCACCTTCGATCACGTGAAACTTTGTTTCCTGAATTGTTTCGGCAACGTTTATCGGTAGGGTTATCTCGCCTTTGGTGGTTTCGCATGCCATATTTAATCCGTTTAAAACCAAAGTTGCGGATACAATCCGGTTTTGTAGGCCGAGCTGTTTTACGACCTTCGATCCGATGATATTGGTGAGCTACCTGGATCAATTAACACATGCTTAATTTTAATTTTATTCATGAGTACGGATATTACCAGTGCATCGTTATAGGGTTGGATGATTCCCTCTGCATCTTCATCATTGAACGATAAAGTCCATGAGGGAGTGTAATCTTGAATTCGAGATCGCTTTTCCCTCACAATCGACGTTTTAGTGCGTTTAAGCATAGGTCCCTGAGGGGTATCGACGCAGCCGATGATCATGTGAATGATGTGCTGAGGCTCTTCTTCTTCGTTTTGCTTGCCCAAGTCCTTGTTTATAAAATGGTTCTTCGCCCTATCAGTCAAAAATTCCCTAAGGTGCCCTTTGTTGAACAAGCGGGCTACTTCCTCTCTTAATTGTTTGCATTCTTCCGTTTTGTGATCATGGGTGCCATGATATTCGCATATTTGATTGGGATTCCTTTGGGCCAGATCGGTCTGCATGGGTCGAGGACATCTGGTATCTTTGATGCGTCCGATAGCCGATACGATGGCGGATGCATCGATGTTGAAGTTATATTCCGATAATCGAGAAACTTCTATAGGATCAGCATATTTATCAAAGCCTCTCTTGCTCATAAGTCCCCGAGAATTTTTCCCCCGATCATTCCTGCGGTTATTCTGAACTGTCTCATGTGCCGAACTGTGGTTCATACGATTTGCGACATACGGCTGGTATCGGTCTCTGTTTGACTTTTGTTCTCTGTTGGTTTCCTTCAGAATTTTAGTGGTTGCGCGGTTCAGACGCGTGGGTTCATACGGAAATCCCAATTGATCATCTTCGACCCTGATTTTCGATTGATACCGATTGTGTATATCCGCCCAAGTTATTGCAGGGTATTCGATCAAGCTTTGTTTCAGCCGACGTGATGCTATCGAACTCAGTCCGTTCAACCCTTGGGTGAAAGCTTGTATGGCCCAGTCGTCTGTGACTGGTGGCAAATCCATGCGTTCCATTTGAAACCGGGATACGAATTCCCTCAGTATTTCGTCACTCCTTTGTTTTACTTTGAATAGATCTGATTTCCTCGTTGCGACCTTTATGGCACCAATATGTGCTTTTACGAACGAATCTACTAACATGGCAAAAGAATCGATAGAATTTTGCGAGGGTCTCTCCGAACTTTTTCAACTATACGGACTCGATCTCATCGTCTTCTAAATTGTTGCCTTTGATGGCATATGTATAGGAGGTGAGATGTTCGTTAGGATCGGTCGTACCGTTATATTTGGGAATTACGGGCATACGAAACTTTTTTGGGATTGGTTTCGGGGTCGCGCTCGATGGAAAAGGCTTTTGTATGAATTTCTTCGACTCCAGCCCTTTCATCATTGGCGGAGCCCCCGGGATCTGATCGATCCTAGCATCATATGTTTCAAATTTTTTGTCGTTGTCTTCGACTCGTTTTGTGAGATCCTCGAGCAGTTTAGAAATTTCAGGAGCGGTCCCTGATTCTCGCTCGTTCGATTTCACTGTGTCGGGCTCCGTTCTGGGGGTTACTTCTCGAAAGAGTGGATTGGAGTTTGGCATACTTTGCATATGAGTTTGGCTCTGCAACTGAGCTATCGCTACTTGTTGGGCTTGTAGCATTTCGAAAATGATACGCAAACTGACCCCGATTTCCCCCGTGTTGTGGGTGTCTCGGGCTATGGGTCGAGCGCCACCCTGAACGCTTCTTTCCTGATTGGAATGCCGATTCGCTTTTAGAGCTATTCGTGAATTGATATCTACTGGTACTTCGGCTCGAATTTCGGGTTCCTCGATTCGAGCCTCGTTGCCGTTGTTGGATAGAATTTTGGCCCCTGGCACCAAGTTGTTGGTTTCATCCTGAAGGCCGGCTTCGAGGTCGATTGGCAGAGCCATTGCTGGTATGAAGTTGTAAGCTGGAGTGTACTGTATATTTGTATCAAATAATCACTTGTTATCCTTAGCCCCACGGTGGGAGCCAAACTATTTACCCGAAACATCGGATAACATTGAATTTGTGTATGTTTCTAAGGATAAGTAGATTGCTTTGATCTGAAGATAACAATACACGTATTTATTATGCCAAATAGAAAATGATGGACAAAGATACTTAGTCAGCTCTAGAAAGATAAACACAATGAATTCTTAATCTCCAAAGAAGATGCCTTCTATTATAATCTATCTCGCCTTTTATAGCCAAGGATCACTATTTTATCTATAAAATCATAATAGAATAATATTACTAGTGGAGGACCCATGATGGTGTGTCTCCTCCTTAATTCTCTCCAAGATTCTCTCCTTTGGTGCGGTTGTAACAGCTTTTTGTTTGTGAGCTCGATACTGATTCGAGCTTGGTGTCGGGTCGGAACCTCGGCCTTGGTTTCGAGCTTGGTGATCACTTTCGGGCATCGATGTTTGGGACCTGTGTCGGTTGATGTTGCCTCGGTCGATTCGGACGCCCCGACGCTCGACGTCCCCATCTCGGAATTCGTTCGGGCTCTCCATGAAGATACCCCTTGACTGAGATGCCATCCTCGATTGATCTTCATAATCGAGGACCGATTTTAACCGTATACAGTAGCAGCAGCAACATTTAGAAACCACATTATTTCTAAATCTATACCTAACATCATCTCGAGGTAGTTTCCACAATAGAAGCATCCAATGAAAAAAAAAAACTTTGAAGGTTATGAAGTTGTGCCATGTTTAATCTGCCAAGCAGATTTATTGGAAAATATTCCATCAAATGATTTGTCCAAAATTAAGAAATCCTCTTGAGATTGGTATCTAATGTTTTATCTACAAATAAAGAAATCATAATGATATGTTGTACCGGGTGAGAATCGCCACGACCCAAATCTCCACTAATGGGGTCGTGAGGATAGGCAACCCAACACTTAACAATAAATAAAGAGTTAGTTTAATAGGTAACAATATATTGAGATAGAATAAAAGACAGATACATATGATGATAGGTCTAAACAATATATTGGCATCACAAAGTATATGAGCCACTAGAATACTACATATAGGGTCTAACAATATGCAATATTGTCTGATAAAAGGAAACAAGAATAGAGATAGGAAAGAGACTCCAGGGTCTACGAATGCCAAGATGCACTACCTCTGGTCTTCTGGAAAAAGGTTTGAGCAATCACCTCTGAATGTTGTTGTGACCAGCACCGAGATCTGCACAAGAAATGCAGAAGTATACTATGAGTACAACCGGCCCTATGTACTCATTAAGTATCGAGCCTAACCTCGACAAGGTGGTGACTAAGCTATAACAACACACTCATTGTAAACATGTACGAGAAATATGAAGAAAAACAATAACAATATAGAGAAACAAATGACTACATAATAAACGGGATATGAAAATAGATGACAGAGGGCCCCAGAATACCATCATATCACAACCTCAAAATACAACACGATAGCGAAGCATAACAACCAAGAATAACTGCAAGGCATCCTTTCTATTGTGGTGTGCAACCTTATCCAAATCTCAATATCAACAAATGTCCATACCGTTGCACCGTGCAACCCGATCTCAATATTAATAACAATATCATTGTAGCACACAACTCGATCCCAATATTAATAATAATATCATTGTAGCGCACAACTCAATCCTAATATATTTCATTTCATTTGGAAATTCTTAGTAACAATCAAAATGGTAAGTCTCATAATATAATATTAAAGGAAACTAGAATGCATAAAATCACCAAGAAAGGCCAAACAGTGCAATATCCAAGAGCTAGCTGTCACGACCCAAAATCCAACTAGTCGTGATGGCACCTAGCCCAACCTGCTAGGTAAGCCAATTAGCAACAATCCAATTCAATGAGATTTACTGAGAAAATAAATGATGAAATAACCGAACTTTTATACACTTTCCAAGGACTGGTAGTACAAATCATGAGCTTCTAAGATTTAGAGTTTACAAAGCTGGTATGAAATAAATATAACATTTGTTTGAAATATTTATGAACAGGTTAATAATTCTAACGCTACCAAGAATAAGAGGCAATTATGACCGGAATGCAGGTACATCTTCAATGCCAGCTCCTTTCATACACAGCAACATCAACATCCAAAATCTGCATGTAATGTGCAGAAGTATTGTATGAGTACAACCGACCTCATGTAGTGAAGAGCTTCGACAACGGTCAGAGTCCAACACCAACAGCCAGGAACAACTCGTAATAATATAAATAAAGTAGTACAAGTAATAACTCAAATATGTGATGCCCAGCTCATTCATAGTTTCGGGAAAATAGGCATACTTTTCAAGTATAATAGTAAAACCCAAATCTTTCACCGAAATCACAAAAATAAAAATAAATTTGAAAAATGTAATTTTTTCCAAAAACTTTCAACAACAGATAAGATGTTTTATTATCAGATGGCATGGGGAAAGTACATCTCTATGCCTACATGTCAATGTTCATGTGAAGTCATGAATGTCACAATGTCGTACAATAAGAGGAAATGCATCTCAATGCCTACATGCCAAGGATGCACGCCCACTGTAATACAACGCAGTGATAAAACCATATGCATACTCTTGGAGTATCAATTCGCTTAGTCCTCCCAGTCACTCAGTCCTCACAGTTACTCAGTCCTCCCAATCTCTCGGCACTAGCACTAGGCACTCGCACTCAGTAGGTACCTGCGCTCACTACTGATAAGTCAGACTCTTGAGGGGCGGATCCTACCCAAGAGCTAATATAAGCCAAGCATGGCATGAATCCATAAATCCCGTTGCGGCGCTCAGCCCGATCCCATAAATAACACTCACAATCAGGCCATCGGCCTCACTCAGTCATCAATCTCTCTAGTCTCTTAGCTCACAAATCTCATATTAATCAGCCCAAAGAATGATAACATGATGTGACAATAACTGATAACAGAGACTGAGATATGATATGCAAAGGAATGAATATGACTGAATGTGTAATTTCAATTTAAGCAAATAACTCGACAGCAGAAATGACCTCAGTGGGTCACAACAGGATGAGCATATAGCCTAAACATGGTTTCTAACATGGATCACAGTCTAATTACTCTACCACGTGGAAATTTCATGGATAGAAACATGATTAGATAACTATACAATACTGCAGAATCAACCGAGTCATAATTCTCACGGTGCACGCCCGCACGCCCGTCACCTAGCATGTGCGTCACCTCAACACCAAACACATAATATGTATATTCAGGGGTTCATAGCCTCAGCACCAAGTTTAGAAGTGTTACTTACCTCGAACAAGCCAAATTCAATACTGAGCAAGTCAAACAATACTCTAGAAATGCCATCTCGCATGTATCGACCTCCGAACGGCTCAAAACTAGCCAAAACTAACTCACGAACGTCAAATAATGCCAAAGGAATCAAACCCAATCGATAAAGGTTGAATCTTTAATCAAAAGCCCAAAGTTAAACCCGAGTTCGCACCTCGGAACCCGACAAAACTCACAAAATCTGATAACTCATTCAATTACGAGTCCAACCATACTAGTTTCACTCAAATATGACTCCGAATCAATATTCGAAGCTCAAAAATTCACTTTATAAAATTTTAGACAAAACCCCCCAAATTTCACTTTGAAATGAAGATGGATTCATGAAATTTAACAAAAACCGAGTATAGAGAACTTATCCCAATCCATGTGGTAAAGATCACCTCCACAATTTCCCAAATCTGAGCTCCCCAACTCAAAATATGATAAAATGAACAAACCCTCGATATTAAATGTTTCTATCCAGTTGTTCTTTATCTTTCCTTGTACAAACGATCCTGAAACTCACTTTTAATACCTCTAATGGATTTCTTGTGAAATTCTAGTCAAGTTAGGCTTTTGAATCACTTCATTTGACCTTATAATGAAGGAGATATGTTGGTTTCAACATTTGAAAATAGTGCAGATTTTTAAATACGAATTCAATGGCAATTTCATAATTATTCTGAAAAATCTAGCAACACAATTCTTAGTAAAATGATCATACATTCCTCATACGATGTCAAAACTTGATGATTTCAGTTGATATGGTTCGAAAATTACGATACAGATCTAATGTTTTAATCAAAACAGAAATTGGAGTGTATTTGCTTAATGTGGTACCATTTATGCTTAAAGAAACGTCGTTGAAACATAAAAAAAGAGCGCAACACAACCCAAACCTATCCGAAACTCACCCGAGACCCTCGGGACCCCTTTTGAACATATCAACAAGTCCCATAACATAACACGGGCTTACTCGAGGCCTCAAATCACGCGTAACAACATCCAAACCACGAATCGCACCTCAAATCGAACTTAATGAACTTTGAATCTTTCAAGTTTCAAAACTTGTGTCGAACCTTATCAAATCAACTCGTAATGAACTCAAAATTTGCACACAGGTCCCAAATGACATAACAAAGCTATTCCAATTCTCGGAACCACAATTTGAACCCGATATCATCAAAGTCATCTCCCGATCAAATGTGAACATTCTAAACCTTCAAATTTTCAACTTTCGCCAAATAGTGTCGATACCTTCTAGAAATATCCAAATGCAAATCCGAGCATACGTCCAAGTCCAAAATCAACATTCGGACCTATCGGAACCATCAAAACTCCGATCTGAGGTCAAGTACTAAAAAGTCAAACTTGATCAACTCTTCCAACTTAAAGCTTCCTAGTTGAGAATCATTCTTCCAATTCAATTCCGAATAACCTGAAAACCAAAACCGATGATTCACACAAGTCATAATACATCATACGATGCTACTCAAGACTTCAAATAGTTGAACGAAATACAAATGCTCAAAATGGCCGGCTAGGTCATTACACTAACATCACAACATATACCAACAAGACTCAGACAAGTTGTAACACGCGAATGATCTAAGGTCATACAACACACATTACACAATATAGTAAAGCAAGGAACAAGTAAGGACAATAAGGCAAATAAGGACATGAAGCATGTAAAAATAGCTATCTAATAACAAAAAGGGCACGTAGCAAGTAAAGGCAGACATTGAATTAAATCATAAAGCAAATAGAAGCAGGTAACAAGTGAAGGTAGTTAACAAGTGAAGGCGTATAGGTATCAAAAATAAATATGTCAGATAAGGGAATATAATAAATGGAAGCATGAAATAAGGAAAAGACATGGCATAATTTAAGGTATAAAGTAAGCTAGAATACCCCGTATGCTTATACCCATGACAATGCATATGCACTCGTTACCTCGCATATACGTTGTCCCCACACATAAATCACTTAACAAATAGACTAATCATATCCTAATTTACTCAAATCAAGGTTAACCACAATATCTACCTCTTTCCTGAACAAGATCAACACTCCAACCCGGCTTTCCCTATAGAACAAGCCTCCAGACCATCCAAATATTATTCAAATAAATCAAAACAAGCTTTAGAAACTACCCTACTATAAAAAAAAAGTTCGATCTTTAAAATATTTGGAAAGGTTAACAAAACGTCAACCCGGGCCCGCATGGTCGAAATCCAAAACTAAGACCAAAATCCCGACTACCATTCACCCCGAATCCAAATATGTGATTTGTTTCGAGATCCAACCTCAATTTGAGGTCCAAATCGCGAAATTATAATATCCTAAAATTCTACCCAAAACTCCTATTTCTACTCTATAAAATTTTAGATTTAAATGTAAAAATCCATGAAAACGTAATAGCAATTGAACAAAAACACGTTAAAGTTACTAACCCATTAATTTGGAAAGAAATTGCTCTCCACAATTGCCTCTATGTGGAGTCTAGGTGTCAAAGATGTAGTAAAATGAGCTAAGTCCCGAAATCTCAATCTTTTATCAAGATGGAGGAATCGCAATTGCAAACTCTTATTTGTAATTGCAATGTTTGCAAAAGCAAACCATTGATCGCAAATGCAAACGGTGTTTGAGCCCCTATGATGTCACAAATGCGATCAAGCCTTTGCATTTTCGAAGCACCAGCCCCTCGCAAAAGCGAATAAAGCTTTGCAAAAGCGATGTTGTCCCTCTACTCTATAGTGTCGCAATTGCGACATGAGACTCGCAATTTCAAAGCCCGACCACCTCGCAAAAGCAACCAAAATCTTGAAAATGTGAGGCTCGCATTTGCAAACAAACTCTCACAAATGCCAGGTCTGCAGCACCAGCAATCCCAATTTCTAGCAAATCAGTCTGGAATGCATCCAAAACTTACCTGAACCCCTTGGGCTCTAATCCGAATATCCACACAAGTATAATAATATCTTACGAACTCGCCCATAAGCTCAAATCATCAAAATAATATCTAAATTCAAGAATCAAACACCAAAATTCATAGTTCATACTTCAAATTTCTAACTTTTACATCAAGTGCCAAAATGGCCTCAGGTCACCTGGGACCCTAACCAAACATGCGTACAAGTCCAAAATAATCATACAAACCTACCGGAATTACCAAAACAATAATCCGAGGTCATTTAACAAAAATATTGACCATGGTTAACTCTAGCCATTTTCAAGTTCAAAAATCAAGTTTTCTTTAAAAAATCACATTTAATCTTTCCGAAAATTAACATAGACCACGCTGGGAAGTTGTAAATCATCAAATTGCACTATGATAGGTCTTAAATCATAAAAAAAGGGATCTAGTACAAAACATGACCTATCAGATCGTTACATTCTCCACCTCGATAGAAGCAGTTTGTCCTCGAGCGGGCGTAGAAATGTACCTAGACTAGAAAAAAGATGGGGATATCTACTCATCATGTCGGATTCGGACTCCCAGGTAGCCTCCTCAATTGGCTGACCTCTCTAACGCATGTTTATTGAAGGAACATCCTTAGATCTCAACGTTTTAACCTGCCAATCTAGAATAGCTACCGGCTCCTCCACATAAGTCAAATGCTCATCAAGTTGCACCATGTTGAAGTCCAAAATATGTGACCTATCATCATGGTACTTTTGAAGCATAGAAATATGAAATAACGGATGTAGCCATGCTAGGATAGGAAGGAATGCAAGCATATAAGCAACCTCCCCAATACTCTCAAATGGACCAATGAACCTGGGGCTCAACTTGCCTTTCTTCCCAAATCACATCACACCCTTCATAGGCAAAACTCAGAGAAGAAACTTCTCACCCTTCATGTAAACAACATCATAAAACTTCCTATCAGCATAACTCTTCTTCCTGGACTGTGTTGTACGATGTCGTTGTCGAATCAATTTCACCTTCTCCAAAGCGTCATGAATAAATTTGTGCCCAACAATCTAACCTCATCGGGCTCAAACCATCCAATAGAAGAACGACATCACCTCCCATATAAGTCCTCATTTAGAACCATGTGGATACTCGACTGATAGCTGTTATTGTAGAAAAATACTACTTGAGGTAGAAACTGGTCCCACAGACCTCTGAAATCGATAGTGCATGCCTTCAACATATCCTTCAAAATCTAAATGGTCCGCTCAGATTGCCCAGGGTGAAACACAATACTCAACTCAATCTGCATGCCCAACTCATGTTGTACAACTCTCCAAAAGTGTGAACTGAACTATGTGCCGTGATCTAAAATGCCAGAAATTGGCACACTGTGCAGATGAATAATTTCCTGATATAAATCTTAGCCAACCGCTCTGAATAGTAGGAAGTCATCATTGGGATAAAAGGCGCGGACTTGGTCAGTCGGTTCACAATGACCCAAATAGTATCATACTTCCTCAAGATAAGCCTACCACAAAGTCCATAGTAATGCTCTCTTACTTCCACTTCGGTATCACCAACTTCTGAGTCAAACCACCTAGTTTATGATGTTTATACTTCACCTGCTGACAATTCAAACACCAAGGGACATGTCATGTCTTCCTTCATCTTCCGCCACAAATAATGTTGCTTCAAGTCACGATACATCTTTGTGACATATGGGTGAATAGAATATCATGAGCTATAAGCCTCCTCAAGGATCAACTCTCTCAAACCATCAATATTCAAAACACAAATCTGGCGCTGAAGATATTCTTGCCTTAATGCTCCTTATCAAGAAGCTTACACGTCTTAATACACACAAGATCTGATGAAGACTTCACATTTACTCATCATAACTATGATGCAAAATTGAGTTCCTCTCACACAACTCTTCCACAGCTATATCTCTTATCAACCATCTTTTTGGATGTAGGCATCATTCTATTATGAATAAGATAGAGTTTAAGAAATTAAGTTCTTACAACTGAGCTCTACCACATGATCTAGAGTAAGAAGAAAGAGTGATAGTCCTAAATGCCCTATAGCCTCTTGCTTATATGTGCGGTGCACAACACACCCTTAAACAAGACTCTACTAGACACGGCTTGTAGACCCCCTAGGACAGAACTGCTCTGATACCACTTTTGTCATGACCCAAACCGATGGGCCGCGACGGGCACCCGGTACCTTACTCAATTGAGTAACAACATAACGTATCTTTCGTATCATTCCATCATAGATAAATGAACTGGAGTAAAGCATGAGGGAATAAACTGTTATGACCTAAACCGATGTGCCGCGATGGATGCCCGAGTCCTACCTATCGAACACCCTTAAGCATACGTCTAAGATATAAACATGAATAGTATATGTGAGGGATACCTGCCCAAAATACATATATAGATAGACATACGAAATGCAGTGGGGCGAGTGGGCAAGGCTGCTATAGACAACTATATATATACCCAAAACTGGAAGCCGACAAGGCCACATACTATCCAACTATACATAACTGTCTACAGACCTCTAATAGAAAATATAACTGTACAAGGACGAGACTGGGCCGCATCATACCCATATATGTATGCAAGCATATCATACCAAAATCAAAAGCAGCTCCAGATCAAGTGGAGCACGTCAACTCTCGCTGATCGGGGATCCTAAGAAGGGGGACCGTCGACTTTCCTACCTGCACCTGCGGGCATAAAACGCAGGCCCCGGGAATAGGGCGTCAGTACGAATAATGTACTGAGTATGTAAGGCATACAAATCAGTACATAATAGACATAGATGAAACATGGAATAAAGAATTCCGACTGTAAGTCTAAATCACTTTATAAATCCTGAAACATTTATAATGTCATGCACGTGCGAATACATGTCGTGTTACGCATAGGTATAGGTGTACATAATATCATCAAACCTCTGAGGGCATCCCATCATATCATCTCGGCCAATGTGGGCAAAATCATCAACATATACCAACTGATCAGGTGGTGGTGCGTATATAACGCCATAACATTTTCCCATATCCCATATACATATATATACATATAAATACGCGTATATAATGCCATCTGGTCATGGGTCAATGTACATGTATAAATGAATGAAATGCATGGAAATATGTTAATAATCTTAATATTCCTTTCGGATAAACTTTATCAACTGCATATCATTCTGAGACCCATGAACAGAAGATAAAATAATATGTCACATGGGGAATCAAGAACATAGAGACCCCTAGTATTTCTATGAATAGAGTCATTTATGAAAACTGTGCGTTTGCTCGTTTCTTCTGTATAATTTGGATCATGCCAAAAAGAAAGAAAAGATA
>AWOL01S0113898.1:5363-20916 GCA_000715115.1 Nicotiana otophora
CATCGTCTCCTCTTCTTGCATGAGGATAAGCACTGCCTCCCTAATTGCATAATGCTAAGCACCGTCTTTCCCTGCATGAGACTAGGGATTGTCTCCTTTTCTTGCATGAGGCTAAGCACTACCTCCCTAATTGCATAAGTCTAAGCACTTCCTTTTCTTGCATGAGACTAAATACTATCTCCACTATGCTACCTAAGACCTAACACTATCTCTTTGGTCACCTAGGGCTAAGCGTCGCCGTCATCTCCGACAGGACTAAGCCTTGTCTTGTCTCATCCTTGCATATGACCATGCATCATATCTTTGCATGGACTGAAACATCGCCATTTTGTCCAAAGGCATCATAGTCCGAAGGCATTATCCTCGTAGCCGGGAGAAACCATTCCATGTCCCGAGGATCTCTCAAAATTGCACATCATTATTCAAAGGCGTCATAGTCCATAGGCACCATCCTCATGGCCTGAGGACACCATTTCATGGCCTGCTAAACCCTTATCATACGCTTCATGGCCCAGGACGTCATGGTCTAAGGACATCATCCTCACCGTCATGGTCCAAAGGGATTCACATTAAGTTTAAACTTTTGCAATAACTCATATATATATTCGCACGCACCGTGTTTTAAGTTTTACAGGTAATCCAGGAGGTAACCGTTCTACAAATGGGAGAAATCTTTGCTCCGATTTTCGTTCACAACATTCACATTCTTCAATTGTTTCAAACATAACCAACTACCATTAATTGCCTACCTTTTACACCGTGACCGTTCAGATTTCTGCCTTGTGACACAATCATAACATTTCAAATTCAAATTCACGACTTTGAATAAATTCATCCGATACTATCACACCCAAAAGAACCCTCTCCGAAACATGCAAACATTCCTATAACAACTTCATTGGTTTCGTTCATCGTTGGATCGAGAACTACACACGACATGATTCCCGTAACACCAGGGATATGTAGGCAACTCAGGAAGTGGGGTTCGGCCTCCATTTTTTCAAATCACATCATTCCTCACTCAATTCGGCCAAATTGGTCATCATTTTCTTTACCCGACAACTCTTTCATCATTTCCGGGTAAAGAGGGGCAGTTGTTGATACCCAATTTTGCCTCATATTTTCTCAAATAGTATATATACCATCAAAATATCATTTCGCATCATTATTTAGTGTACAAAATCTATACAAGTATTTTCTATAATTTTCCATAATTTCTAAAGCTTTAAAGTTGATTTTCTTACATTTAAATTACTTGAATATTTATTAATTACTCCTTCAAGTCATTTTGTGATGACTTAATCATCTAAAAATATTATTTGCATCCATAACACATTGTTTCAAATGTGTTTCCTTAATAGTTTACGCTACTATTTTAGGCTATTTGCACAACCTTGCAATAATAGCCTATATTTTACAACTTTATTGTATTTGTCATTTTATTCAAGGTCAAAATAAGTTTCTACATTTTTTATAATCTTCTACTATCGTTTTAAGGTATTAAGTTTCATAGATAGCACTTTTTAAACTATTATTATTAAATTCTTTCCCCTTAATCTCTTATTTAAAAACTGACTCAATTTTAGGCTAATATTTGGACATATTTTGGCCCAAACACTTAGCCCACTCACTCTCCTCTTCAACAACCCAATCCAAATGACCCCTTAATCTCAACCCAGGCAGAACCCGTTTCAAATAACACACCCCGTCTCCCTTGTGATCCTGGCCGTTGATCTTAAATGATCAACGGCCCATAACACACCTACCCGTTTCTTTATATTCCCCCTTACCCAAAACCCTAGCCCATGTTTTTCCAACCCGCCGCACTAAGATCCCTAGAATCTCCCCTCTTCTCTGAAGAACCCTAATCGCCACCCTTCACCAATCCCTCTCCTAATCCAGTTAACAATAGGATTCAGTCGTTATTTACTTAACATACTTATGTTCCTTCACTATCGGTCGCTTGTTTACGGTATTACAGAGTACTTGCTCCATATTTGGCAAATATCAATCTCCGAATCAAGGGAGATCAGCTTCACCCTTCGGTATTTGGATGATATTTCATCCATATGCATCATGGCAAGGTCGTACAGGTTCGATTCAGTGAGAGTTTTTACTATTTCTTGTTTCTCCATCATGAACTAGGGTTTACCTAATTTTTCTCCTATCCGATTAAACTGATTCTGCATGTTATTATTTCCTTATTTATGTTTCATTTTACAGTGTTTCCTTGTTTGTTTTCTTGATTTCTACTACCATATAAACCCCTCCCCATTCCNATGATTCCCCCACTTCTTACAAAATATTTTCTGCCCAATACGCTAAGTGTTTGAACTTGTGATATCAACCGTCTTTTGAGTTTTTTGTTGATTCTCTTTGCTTGTATGTTCTTTGTTTAATCACCCCTCCTATGTGTTCTTCTAAAATATAAGTGCACCACTTCAAATTCTATAACGTGATCATTGTCATCTCACTCTCATTTGTTACCTACATTATTCTGAATCTATCACTCTTGGCTGGCTGAAAGCCAAAGCCACCAAAACTCTCTCTATTGACCTCCCTAGTGTGAGCACTGCTTGGGGTCCATTTGAGACCCTTGTGAACTCTGACACCCAAGGATTTGGGGTTCTTCGATCACTCTCTTTGCTGTTGGAACTTGAGCTGTCTCTGGCATTTAGCTATTCTTCCTCACATTATTAATATAATCTGCAAACTGGGTTGTGTAAGTGATTTCTGTGTACTTCAATATTTTGGTCACATAGGTAATTTGTGACTGTTTGGTTTGGCTTGAGTTCCTGTATGGCTTTTGGGTTGTGCTGATGGCAATAGTCCGCTGTTTGGATATGGGCGTGCTATTTGCGAAGAAGGAGTTTGTTGAAGTCCCAGGAAATACTGGGTATCTCCTTTAGGCCTGCTGTAGGCCTACTATAATTTCTTGTGTAATATTTGTACTTATATTCCTCATTTGGTCTATAATATTTCTGTAATAAATAATTGGTGTGTTAGTGAAATTGGGGAAACGGTATATTCCAATGTTTGCATTAAAGGATAGAAAACATGCCTATAGGATTCGTATGATTTACTTGTTATTTTATCCAACCTACCATATATGCTATTTGAATTTCCATGTACACTAGCAGAAATCCTGCCATTAGGGGAATCACACACTCGCATAACTTTTTTACTATCAAAGCATGAGCTTAAATAATCTATTTATTCTTATGTACACTGTTATGTGTCACTAGACAGCATGCCTATAGGAAACAAATGCCAATAACCATCCTTCAATTTGCATAATGGAAGCATGTTCATTAGATACCATGCCTATAGGATTATACTAGCTTATACTCTACTGGTCATCATCTAGATATCATGTCCATAGGTTCTTAATTGATTCATCAGCTATTGTTATATCTATCGCTCGCCTTGAAAACATGCCTATAGGGACGAAGTGTTACCAAATTAGCTTTCAACTGCCAACTATTAGAACCCAGCTATAAAATACTGCTACTTGCTTAGAAAGCATGACAATAGGATCAAACACGAGTAACTCTGAGTATTCCCAATAGTTTTAATTCCCCTTATTGCGTAAATCACTTAGAGATCATGTCTATAGGTTTTAATAACTTATAATCTGTAATCTCAATAAACGGCATAACAATATTAGATACTCTTAAACTAAGTAGTTGTTTAGAAACCATGTCTATAGAGCTTAATGAAACTGTCTAGTGCCTAACGTAGAAATCTATTTGCGTGCATTTGTTGTCTAAGTGTGTAGGTTAACTTGAGCCTTTAACTGTCCTTAATTGAAGTCCTATTTGTTTTGAATGTCGTTTAGTTTTTATCATTTTGAGTAGCCTAAGTAAAGTCTAAAATCACCCAAATAGTGGTCCAACGCCTCCTGGACCATAGGCATGTGATGGGTGGTGAACGCATAGGACGCGACCTGGAATTGAATTAGAATGCTTTAATGAAGTAGCTTCAACATAGTAATCGGGTAGCAGGAGTTTATAGTTTGTGCCCGCTGAATAATATTTGTGAAACTCGTATCTAAAAGGAGTTGCGAAGTATTATTTATGTTGCGCGGGGTGATTCTTTATGCTAAAAGACTTAGGACCCCCCTTTTCTTTTTATACACATAGTCTTCTAATATAGGCCGTTATAGTTGTATCCTTGTAGTCCTTAAGATTTGTACCAATTCTCACTGTGTTATAATAAAACTCTTTGACCTTTTATTCTCTTTGTTTATTTAATCATCTTGCCTAGTCTTAAGTTCGGTCGAGACCCACAGTTGTGGACCTCGAGGACTGCTTAACACCTAACTTTGGCCACCTCAGCTTCCTCCTCAAATCTGCTTATGCGATCACCATACTGCATCTGTGCCCTTCTCTATGCATGTATGAGTCCGCACCTACGGTCTCCCCACCGCAGGTGCGAAACACTAGAACCAGCAACCTCAGAAATTGCATAAGTCAAATTTTCTGTCCGTTAAGCATTCGAAACAAACCTGAGGCCCCCGAGACCTCAACCAAACATACAACCCAATCCTAAAACACATACAAACATAGTCGAGCCCTCAAACAACATTAAACAACACTAAAATCACAAATCATTCTCCGATTCAAACTTAAAGAACTTGAAACTTACAAATTCGGCAACCGATGCCGAAACCAACCAAACCATGTCTGATTGACCCCAAATTTTGTACACATGTCATATACAACCCTACGGACCTACTCCAACTTTCGAAATCAGAATCCGACCCCGTTATCAAAAATTCCACTTTCGGTCCAAATCTCTAAAAATTCGACTTTCGCCATTTCAAGCCTAAATGAGCTATAGGCCTCCAAAACACTATCCGGACACGCCCCTAAGTGTAAAATCACCTAATGGTGCAAGCGGAACCAACAAGACTCCATTCCGGAGTCTTCTGCACACAGTTCTGACTACGGTCCAAAACTTAAGGCTTAAACCTCTATTTATGGACTAAGTGTCCCAAAACACTCCAAAAACAAAAACGAACCCTCCCGACAAGTCACAATAGCAGAAATAGATATGGAAGAATCAGTTAATAGGGGACCGGGGCTATAAATCTCAAAACGACCGACAGGGTCATTACATTCTTCCCCTATAAAAATAATCGTTTGTCCTTGAACGAGCATAAAGACATACCTGTAGTGGTAAAACGATGAGGATAACAGTTGTGCATAACATGCTCGGTCTCTCAGGTCGCCTCCTTGACCGGCTGCGCAATGTTCTTTGACTGCAGCATTCGAACTAGCCTAGCCAAAATAGCCACTGGCTCTTCAACATAAATAGATCCTCGTCCAACTAGACTGAGCTGAAATCCAATACATGAGCCAGATCGCCGTGATACTTCTGGAGCATAAAAACATGAAATACTAGATGGACCCCTGCCAGACAGGCAGGCAAGGCAAGCTCATAAGCAACCTCCTCAACGTGTCGCAATTCCTCAAATGGGCCGATAAACTGTGGGCTCAGCTTGCCCTTCTTCCCGAACCTCATAACGCCCTTCATAGGTGAAACCAATAGCAGGACCCGCTTTCCAACCATGAATGCAACGTCGTGAACCTTCCAATCTGCATAACTCTTCTTTCTGGACTAGGCTGTGGGAAGTCAATCCTAAATCACCTTCACCTTATCCAAGGCATCCTGAACAAATTCTTTACCCAATAATCTAGCCTTGCCCGGCTCGAACCAACCCACTAGAGATCAACACCGCCTACCATATACAACTTCATATGGTGCCATCTGAATGCTCAACTGATAACTGTTGTTGTAGGCAAACTCCGTTAGTGGCAAGAACTGATCCTAAGTAGTTCCAACCATTTTTGCTGATGCAAGTTAAGATCCTTTTGCTTGAACAAATGCTACAAACTCCGATGAACGGTGTAAATCTCATAAGGAACACCGTACAAACTAACTACTAGGAAACCAAGTGAGTAACCTTTGGACCTGATGATGAAATAACTACTAGGAAACCATTCAAATATCTAATGCACTTGCTCGTTTGTTAGGTTGCTGAAGAAATGCACCCAACTTACAGCATTTCCAGGTTTTGCAAACCTGTCTGGGATGAATGTCATCTTCTTTGGATGATGACTGGATATGTAGTCGTTATGTGGCCTTCGTAGAAGCTCCTGGCGATAATCACCCCTCTAAAAGTGTTCCAGCAGCCAAACCCATTCTTGCACCGATCTAAAGCAAGGTACACATCAGCTAACATCATCGGGATGATAGTGTAATTCTGCCCCTCGATACCCTCCATTACGTTCGCGTCGACCATGGCTAAGCGAGTATGAATTCTTCCCCATTGCACTGGAAAGATCAACACACCCAAGAAATAGACTATGAAAACATAAGCACCACGGTGCACCCATCCCAAAGAGGTAATGGCTAGCTCCTAATTATGAAGGCAATATGATTTGCTATGCCCATAACGCCCATAGAGAAATGCAAAGGGGATGTACGATTTCTTCAGACAGGCTAGTTTATTATTCTTGTTAAAATCCAACATTTTTATAAAACAGCGTGGAGTGCAATTTTCTGGCACCAATTGTCCTGGACTATCCCATGGTAACTTGGAGAAACCCCTTATTTCTTTCACAAGATGAGTCATTTTTATATTTCTAAATCAAAAAATGACTCTCTTCTCAGCCCAGAACATGGTAGCACCCTTAATCAGTTCCCTGTTTGGTTGAATGTTCAGCAAAGGTGGCAGGTTAGCCAATATCCTCCTCACATGATTATTGTCACATGGTGCAAGGTTATTCCACCAGGCTTCAGTTTTTGCAAACAAATAAAAGTTATCCATTTCCCCTCCAGATTCGACTGTTTATGTAATAATGATTAGCATGTTGACATGTTTTCTCCAAATAATTCACATAATATAATGGTTTTCTTTGGGATTATGAAAATCACGTTTGACTTTGGACAAGGTTCATCTAAGCGGGTTGATACGTCAATGACATCTCAATCCATACTAGGTTTAGCATAATGCATGTACATTTCAAATGAGAGTGTGGTTTCTAGAAAGGTCTAGACTGGTACTCTCAAGTGAACATACAACTAGTCTAGTGCAAATAAGCCTTTCTAGTCTAAATCGATGTTTTTTAGGAAAATGCGGACACTTATCAAGCGGCACTATGTTGATAATAAGCACGAGTGGATTATGATGTGGGAGCATGCTTTATACAAACATATTAACACGTTGCCAAATATTTACATGATGAAAGTGCGTAAAAACAGTAAACAATATAAACTAGAGAAAAAAGAAAAATGGAAAGACGGAAGAGAAAAGTAAGTTTAACTCATGAAAATATGCGAGAACGTAATTAAATGAAGTAAATAAGGAGATAGGGACGAGAAAGACATGATGTACCAGTCTTAAATAAGATGAAAGCAATAGAAGGAATAATGTTCATGTCATAGCAAATAAATGGAAATAAGGGGAGGGGATATGTCATAGCAATTTAAACAAATAAGGGAAAGGATGTACATGTCATCAAATTAGCCACATAAGTCAACTTCGTTATGGTACTAGCCTAAGTGTAAATCCTTAGCGGAGTTGCCATGCTGTCGTGCCCCTTTTTCTCTCGAAAGAGGGTTTCAACATGTGACAACTCTTTTAAATGTGGGTATTAAAAGAGAAGAGTTGCCACCAAATAATTTTGGGTGAGTTAGGGAACCTATTCGCAAATAACTATGTTTAACTAGTCTACGTCACCAAAGATCGTGTTAGGGGTCAAGTCACCAACGATCGTGTAAGGGATCAAATTACCTCAAAGAGAAGGTGTTAGGAACTCTTCAAGGTCCTCAAATGTGTGTCCCAAAAGAAGTTTAAACTATATGGGATTCTCGGATTACAATAGTCCTAAGTGATCATATAAGTGAGGGTAAGACAAGGAATTTAAAGGTTCTATTATGAACACATGCAAAGAAAATCGGGCAATAATTAGACTATATAGATAATCAGTACAAGTCTTTAGAGGTTGCAAGATACAACTTAATTATTTTATATTTGACGACTTTGTGTTAACAATAAACATATAAAGAAGGAGGGTTCTAAGTTTTTAGCCTAAAGGATCACCAGAGCAACATCAGTAATACTTCGCAACTCCCCTGAGGTAGGGGTTGCTCATATTATTCAGCGGGCACAGACTATCATTTCCTGCTACCCGATTACTAAGTTAAAGTGTTTTACTTAAAGGCTCTTTAATTCAGTTCTAGGTCGTGTCCTATGCGTGCTCTACCCATCCCACGCCTATGGTCCAGGAGTCTTTGGACCTACTATTTGGGTGGTTCTAAACTCTACTTAGGATGCTAAAACATGATAAAACTGGCATGCATTCAGAACATATCGGACTTCACATAAAACACATGAAGGGCTCAAGTTATCCTCCACAGATAAACAACAAATGAACGTGGGCAGATTAGGCAGTAGACCATTTTAGGATTAAGAAGCATTATAGCCGTTAGGTCGTATAGGCATGGTTTCTAGTTGATTCTGATTTCCAGAATTGTACTTGTAGCATTGCAGTTTTAGGCTAACAGATTTATAGATTAAAAGTATTACTTATATATAGGCATGTCATCTATATTATTAGTGCAGCAAGGCAATAAGACTATTTGAAAGCCCCAGATTAACGCCGTTGATTTATAGTCATGCTTTCTAAGACGAGTAACAATATCTTATAGGCACGATTTCTAACAGTTGACAATTGAAATTGATTTTATAATACTCTATCCCTATAGGCATGTCATCTAAGTGTATCAATACAATGAAGAAACAAAGTAATTGCTTAGTTGATTAAGGTCATAGAGTCATGATATCTAGATGAGCAGTGTGCTAAAAGCAATAGAAGCGATCGATTGATTAATTAGTTGAAGCCCTATAAACATGGTATCTAGATGAGAGTTAGTAAAAACATATGTTATTGTATCCTATAGGCATGATATCTAACACATAAAATTAGATCAAATTGAGTAGATAACAGTGATGTTTGAATCCTACAGGCATACTATCTAATACCATATCGAAGTGGAGCATGTGAACAAGTGAAGCACTTAGATTCTTATGGCAATGTTTTCTAATAGTGTACAAGAATAGGACATGTTGAGAAGGATATCAAATAAAGCACTTAGACCCTATAGGCATGTTTTCTACCCTTTTATGCAAGAATAGAGTACATTCATTTCCCAAGTTTCACTAACTCCCCAATTGTATGTTTACAAATCATTACAGGCCCAAAATAAAGAATACATGGTAAAATATTACAACTAAAACGAATACAGGCCCAATTAACAGAGTAGGCCCAAGGGAGAATAACCCACCAGTGTCGAGGCCTTCAATAAGCTAATTTTTCGCACAAATAGCAAACCCAGATCTAGGTTCACCCTAAAACATTAGTGTGTATCAGTTGCATGACTCAAACATAGACACGGACACATACTAGGCTTGAAGGGGGGATTAACTTACCCAACAATGCAAAACTTAACCACACGAGTAACAAACTATACATAGGATTAATTAAACAACTTTTGAAGTCTACACACTGAATTCTCAAATCCATAACTAACATCAGTTCTCTCTAAAGCATATTGACAAGTTCATACGACATACATAAGTCAGGTTCATGCTTGCATATTTCAGAAGCTAAGGTGACAAGATTGACCATCATAGGATAACAAACTACTTCAAGTAAAGTTTCAAAGCAAAGCATAGTCCAGAATTAGAATAAAGAAATTCAGACATGAGAGTTCAGTAGAATCATAGACATGAAACCAATAAAGTACAGTCCTTACATGAAGATGTCTAGAATGAAAACCTATTATAAATGGGATAACCAAACAAGTTGGTGGACACGGTCTACAAACAAACATTAATTGAGCATGAAGAAACTCCAACATGCAAAATACTAGTCATAATACAAAAGCTTAAACAATACCAGAACTCATAATAGGCAAGGATACCTCAAGAACTGGATTATCAGACTATACATAGGAGAAAAGGCTCGATATTGCATTGTTTACCTTGTAAGCCATAGGTGGGACTGAACAACATAGCATTAAACTAGGCATGGAACACACATTAAAGTTACAATTAGCAAGGTAACACATTTTGGCTAACATAGTTGAGAACTGACTTTAGTAGAGTATTAAGCTACACAGGCATTATCCAACAAGAACTAGAGCACATGAATTAGTCTATCACAAGAATGCAAAATAAAGTAGGGATATCATCTCCGGACGAGCAATAGGTATAAACATTTAGACACATAAAAACACACTAGTCTAGAAATTGCTCAAGGTTGTGATAATCATTCATGATGAGTACATACCATATGCACACATCGAAGGTAGAAATTTGGCAAGTTCAGAGCCATGAAATAGTAGGGTAATATAGTAGCATATTGGTTCACAAAGATTTAAGGGCACAGATGTACAGATCATGAATTTAAATGAAAGAGGATGAAATTTTTAGGGCCAAAGACACATACCAGTTGTAGATGAACAAACAAACAAGTAAAAAGAAGCAGTCCCGGTAATATTCCAATCGTCAATAGAAAAGAACAACAGAACCCCAAAATCCCAGAGCATCATAGTTCCCAAGGTTTTCAAGTGAACCCCAAGGTGCTCGCATTGGCTTTCAGCCGGCCAAGGTCTCAATATAAAGAATAGTAGGAGTGAGAGTGAGAGAGCAATAGCAGTAGTTTTATGTGGTAATCATTTTAGTAGTCGTTAGGACTTAAAGGAGAAGCGGGGAAGGGGGGTTATATAGTAGTTAGATCAAACGAATAAACAAGGAAGGAAAATTAAGCAAACATAAATAAGGAAAGAAGCAAATACACATGAAATCAGTACAATAACCAGAAAGAAAAGAAATCAAACTCCAAACCCTAATTAGGGTTCAGTGCTTAAGATCAGACAATTGGTATAACGAATCAGGCCTTTCTTCATGTATATGGATGAAATATTGTCCAAATCTTCAAGATTGAAGTCTGATATGGAGATGGTACTTTCCAGAATTGGTCAAGTACCTATGTAATACCATAAACGTGTGTCAAGTAGCGGAGAAACATAGATGCGGTAAGAAAATAATGATGGTATCCCATTATCAATGGGATTAGGAAAGGGATTTAAGGGGGAGGCAGCTAAGGTTCTTCAGAAGAGAGAAGATGAGGGTTTAGAGGATTTGTGGGCGGCTGTCTCTGAAGAATAGGTGTTAGGGTTTGGACCGAGGGTAATTAAAATGGGGGAATAGCATTGGGTCATTGATCATTCGAGCATTTAAGATCAACGGCCAACATTAGAGGAGAAGCGGGGTGGGTCGTAGAACGGGGCTCGATCGGGTTATAATTAAAGGGGTCGTTTGGTTTTGGGCTAGGTGGATTGGGCCAAGGTTCTTTGAGGTATGGGTTGGTATTTGGGTCCGACAATTGGCCTAGGATAGGTCTATGAAATTAAATATGCAAAACTTGTTTAAAATAATTTATAAAAATGATTAATAAATAGTAAAAATAATATTTATGGAGTAAAATGCTGGGAAATAATAGCTTAACATTATGAATTTATAAAACATATATGTGGATATGACAGGAACAATACGTGAGGTGCCCAATTGTCCTCGTAATGGAGGAAGGAAAAGTCAAGGATACGACCAAGGTATGCAAGGTCATAAAGTTATCCTCGAGAGTCATGATTGTTGATTTTATGTATATGGTGTAATGTGGTGTTATCTATATGTTGTTTAGGATTGATTTCTAGTACTCTCTAACTGGTGGATATGCCTAGTTACAGGGGATACTCTGTCAAAGCTTGAAATATTTGAAAGAAGAGTCGAGTTATGTTAGGTGTTCGGAGCGGACTCTACTGCTCATTCGAGGATGAATGATCCTAAGCGGGGGAGAATGTAAATCCCCGTTAAAACTTTCCTAATGATTTAAGATTTTAAAGTGATCCAACGGTATTCGGGAATAAAGTATTCGAGTATTAAAGGGGACCATTGGGATAGAACCGCATCATTTTGAAATAACAATATATGTTTAAGGTGTGTTGGAACATACTAAGGAGTTTTATGAATGGCAACAACTTGTGTGGAACAAGTTTGATACATTAAGTGGAAAGGATGTCTAAATTCGCACAAATCATACTTCAAATGCATGTGGATACCAAACTATAAGGGCTTAGGAGGTGAGCTACCTGTCCAATTAAAACCCTTTGAGTCTAGTTTCCAACGCATCAAACCGTTCGCCATTTGGATATTTCTACAGAACATTATGTCCATTTTACTGGACCTATGTCATATGTGCGTAGATGCGTGGCTGCACATCTTTGGGAGTTCTTACCTTGTGTGCACGGCCAGATATGCGGCCACTTTCCCAGGTGCGCGGCCGCACATGTAGGAGCCCATTAAATAATCTCAAGGACGGGTAGAGAGATGTAATGACCCAACCGGTCGTTTTGAGTATTATAAACTTGCTTCCCCCCTTTACTGCTCAAATTGTACTTTACAGCTGTTGTTTGAATTGCTGGGGTAATTGGTTCGGGTCTGGTAAGGCTTTTGAATGAATTGGAACATTTAGTTCCAAGGTTTAAAGCTTAAGTTAAAATAGTGATCGGATGTTGACTTTTGTGTAAACAACCTCAGAATGTAATTTTGATGATTCCAATAGCTCCGTATGGTGATTTTGGACTTAGGAGTGTGTCCGAAAAATTATTTGGAGNCGAGAGTCATGATTGTTGATTTTATGTATATGGTGTAATGTGGTGTTATCTATATGTTGTTTAGGATTGATTTCTAGTACTCTCTAACTGGTGGATATGCCTAGTTACAGGGGATACTCTGTCAAAGCTTGAAATATTTGAAAGAAGAGTCGAGTTATGTTAGGTGTTCGGAGCGGACTCTACTGCTCATTCGAGGATGAATGATCCTAAGCGGGGGAGAATGTAAATCCCCGTTAAAACTTTCCTAATGATTTAAGATTTTAAAGTGATCCAACGGTATTCGGGAATAAAGTATTCGAGTATTAAAGGGGACCATTGGGATAGAACCGCATCATTTTGAAATAACAATATATGTTTAAGGTGTGTTGGAACATACTAAGGAGTTTTATGAATGGCAAGAACTTGTGTGGAACAAGATTGATACATTAAGTGGAAAGGATGTCTCAATTCGCACAACATCATACTTCAAACGCATGCGGATACCAAACTATAAGGGCTTAGGAGGTGAGCTACCTGTCTAATTAAAACCCTTTGAGTCTAGTTTCCAACGCATCAAACCGTTCGCCATTTGGATATTTCTACAGAACATTATGTCTATTTTACTGGACCTATGGCATGCGTAGATGCGTGGCCGCACATCTTTGGGCGTTCCTACCTTGTGTGCGCGGCTAGATATGCGGCCACTTGCCCAGGTGCGCGCCGCGCTTGTAGGAGCCCATTAAATAATCCCAAGGGCGGGTAGAGAGATGTAACGACCCGACGGGTCATTTTGAGTATTACAACTTGCTTCCCCCCTTTACTGCTGAAATTGTGCTTTACGGCTGTTGTGTGAATTGCTGGGGTAATTGGTTCGGGTCCGGTAAGGTTTTGGAATGAATTGGAACACTTAGTTCAAAGGTTTAAAGCTTTAGGTAAAATAGTGATCGGATGTCGACTTATGTGTAAACGACCTCGGAATTTAATTTTGATGATTCCAATAGCTCCGTATGGTGATTTTGGACATAGGAGCGTGTCCGGAAAAATTATTTGTAGGTCCGTAGTGGAATTTGGCGTGAATTGTCGAAAGTTGAATTTTTGGGAAGTTTGACCGGGGAGTTGACTTTTTGATATCGGGGTCGGAATCTGGTTCTGGAAATTGGAATAGGTCCGTAATGTGATATGTGACTTGTGTGCAAACTTTAAGGTCAATCGGACGTGATTTGATAGGTTTCAGCATCGTTTGTAGAATTTGGAAATTTAGAAATTTATTAGGCTTGAATCTATTGTAGTTCATATTTTTGAGGTTGTTAGGTAGGATTTAAGGCCTCGAGTAGGTCCATGTTATGTTATGAAACTTTTTGGTATGTTCAGACGGGGACCCGAGGGCCTCGGGTGAGTTTCGGATGGTTAACAGATTGATTTTTGAATTTGGAAGAGTGTTCGAACTGAAGCCTTCTGCTGTAATCGCACCTGCGGAAAGTTGGTCGCAGGTGCGAGCTTGCAAGTATGAGCAGGGGAGCATTGAAGCAAGGCATGCAGGTACGGAAGAAGCTTCGCAGGTGCAGAATCGCACCTGCGCGAGAAGGAGTGCAGATGCGGGAAGAGGGCTGTGAGGCACTAGTCGCAGGTGCGAGGGAAATTCCGCACCTGCGTGAGCGCAGATGCGGACGGAAGCGCGCAAAAGCAAAAACTGGGCAGGCGAAAGAAGTCCGCAAATGCAACATTTTTCTCACACAAGCGGATGCGCAGGTGCGAAAAACTTGTCCGCAGATGCGGAAATCGCTGGGACAGGACCTTAAATTCGAGGGTTCGACATTTTCACCCATTTTAGGATTTTGGAGCTCGGTTTGGGCGATTGTGGAGAGGAAAGTTTCCACACAACTTGGGGTTAGTGTTCTTAACTTCATTATGATTATATTCCATGAATGCATCTTAATCTTTGGTGTAAGATTATTGAATCTTCAAGAGAAATAGAAGGCAATTTCTATAATGTGACAAAACGAATTTTTCAAGTTTGAATACCGATTTGGAGTCAAATTTGAGTGAAATTAGTATGGTTGAACTTGTAATTGGGTGGGTTGTCGTATTTTCTGAGTTTCGTCGGATTTCGAGACGTGGACCCCCACGGGTGATTTTTGCGGCGTAATTTCGGATTTTGTGAAAATATTAGTATTTTGATATGAAATTAATTCCTATAAATGTTGTGGGCTGAATCAAATTAATTGTGACTAGATTCGAGCCGTTTGGAAGTTGATACGCACATAATGGGATTTCTGGTGCATTGTTTAGCTTGCTCGACATTGGATTCAGCTTGTTCGAGGTAAGTAACTCTTCTAATCTTGGAGTTGAGGGTATGAACCCTGAATATANTGTTTAGCTTGCTCGACATTGGATTCAACTTGTTCGAGGTAAGTAACTCTTCTAATCTTGGAGTTGAGGGTATAAACCCTGAATATATGTATTTTGTGAATTGTTGGGAGGTGCCGCACATGCTAGGTGACGGGCGTGTGGGCGTGCACTATAGAAATGTGACATAATTGTTTCTGTGGAATTTTATAGTTAAATAAGCTTGGCATTTTCCATGCGGTTTTATGTGCCAAAGAAATTGAGCTTAAAAGCATATTAAAAATCATGTTGAGGCTATGTGCCAGTATTATTGGGACCCACATACGTCATATTGCTGTGAATTATTTTGTTAAATTGAAAATTCATACTCAGTGATATTCATTTCATTGCGTATCATAACTTAGTTTTATGACTCTATTTTGATGCATATAAATGTTTTGGGCCGAATGCCTTGTTTTACTAAAATGCCCGAGTGGCTTGA
>AWOL01S0113902.1:0-39452 GCA_000715115.1 Nicotiana otophora
TCTTTCACTACTAAATAAATCATCATATTTGTCAAATTAGATAATGAAAACAACGACATCATGTTAGTGCATGCAAACATTAATAGTTGTCTGCACGCAGGGATGGATTTATGGGGCGGAAGAACCCCTCGCCAGAAAGTCATATTGTATATGTAAGATAATTTTTTTTAATACCTATTTATAAATTTATTTTGAAAGTATAAATTTATTTTGAATTCCCTTGGTGTAGCCTACAAGCATAACTTAGTGGTCAAGATGGTTTAAAATCTCCGTGAGTTCATTGGTTCAATTCCTATTAATTAGTCACAATCTTTGTTAATTGTTTAATTTTTGATTTTTGAACTCCTTTGCAGTAAATTATGCCTTCGCCACTGTGTGCACGTGATATGCACAAAGCTATTAGATGCACGCTATTTGTTAAGAAACTTCGAAGATGCAATATAATAAAGATCGATCATTCTCCACTACTATGTATAAATAGGATTATGCATCCCTTATCCTAATATCAAGTAAGTCTAGGAGTGTTATGTTTATTCCGTTGATATACTAAATTAAGTCGTTATCATTATTAAGGGTGTATATAGATCGGATTGATTCAGATTTTCAATTACCAAATCAAATCAATAGTGTCGGGTTTATAAATCTATAAACCAAATCAGCAAAGTCAGATTTTTCAATCTCGAGTTTTCTCGGATTTTCGTATTTTTTTTCCGATAAAGTCTTCATAACACAAAATATGTAACTTGTGCTCCAAATATTTCTTTAGTCCTACTAAGATACAACTATATAATGTATTTTTCAAGAAAATAACACAATAATATGAGATAAGTCATAGCATTATATTAAAATATTCAATAACAAAGATAATAAAATCGCATAAATTAAATATTTTTAATTAATAAGCCATAATAAAAATTAACATAATCTAAAATACTGTATAGGTCATGCTAAAATAAGTATAACAATAAGTACTATTAATTACATAACTAAGCACTAAAGGAAAAAATAAACTAAATTATTCATTTTCATTTAAACCAATATAAAACTAAAAAATAGATATCCAACACTATCTATCGTTCCTAGTGTTGAATTGAATTTTTTTTGTTAGCATTAGTATTGATTTGAACTTTGTTTGAGTTACCACATTTATGGGCTATAAAATTTATTTACCATTCAAGAATGCTAATTACAAACTTGAAATAATACGTTAAAAAATAAATTGTGGAAAAGAGTATGAAATATTTATAAATTATATATATACTAGATAACAATATTTATTTGTTTTGACATAAAGATGTAGAAAGAAAAGATTAAATAATGCAAGGGCAGAACATGACATACATGATCATTTTCTGTACAGATGCCATAACTGGTAAGCTTAACCAAAGACTTTTATCTACTATATATATGTGCAAAATAGTACATTCACTAGTACCATTCTAATACTATAGACATAGCACCCAAAAAAATATAGAAATGTTTTCTTTTGCAAACTCATCACAAGCACATTTGAGTTCATCGTTAGCAAGAGGTAGTCAGCAGTCTAATAGCCAATCTAGTAAACACCAATTAATTAAAAGAAGTTTAATTTAGAAGAGTGCCAAAAATAGATGTATTATTCTTCATTGGAAGAAAATGTTGTGAAGGGAAGTTGCAGTACTTCCAAAATACCAATAGAGCGAGATAGCAGAAGAGGATGTAAAGTAGAACAATCAGTATTCATACTTTCTCTTTGTATTCACCTATTTGCATCTACACAGATGGTATGACTTGAAGCAGCTTCAAGATCAAGATGATCTAAATGCTAGTGAGTTAAAGGCTAAAGTCATTACGAATCTATGGACACACGATAGTCTAACACTTGAAAATCAACAACAGCAAGTTACATAACAAAATAACTATGATTTCAGGAACAAAGATTGAACACGCCCTCAATAGCAGTAAGTTACATAGCAAAACAAAGCAGAGTGGAATCAATCATAGGTTCCTTGGTTTCATTGACATTTGCTGCTTGCAGCAGAATTTTTTCACACATTTTTACTACTTTATCAGATGTATTACATGTGTATTTCTATGAGATATTATTATATGGTCTTTCACATTTGATATTTCTACATAGTACCATGGCGTCAATTTTCTGATACTAAAAAATAAGAAAAGGATAAAACCATTGAACTTCATATTACAAGCTAGAGATGATCACATGAAGTCATTCTGGATCTCTTATTCAAAACTTCCTTTAGAGTTCACATAGATAACATGTGTGCTATATATGAAGAGGAAAAAGTGATGAACTTACTTTTTTCATTATAAAGAAAAAATATGATATTAAAATTAAACATATCCTTGTCCTATTTTGATCAAGTTTTTTATTCTATGAGTTAACAGCCTGTGCCAACCTAGACTCTCCTTACCTAGTATTGCTCGTTATGTATTCTTTTGGAATAATACAATTCCACTGGTGGTATATGTTTTTTTACAGTTTGTTAAATTCAAAACCCTTTATCAGCTTTCTCAACATATGCTTCTTTTTTCTGGAGGTTATTATTACTATTTTTCAAATTCATGTTCATCATATACATGAGCTTTTGCTCCCTTCAGTTTATCTTCTGAATTGGAATATACTTAAAATGTCAAGTGTCTCATTCTTCTTTCACATATGACCTTTTCTTGTTCACAGAAATTTCATCATATTCATTTTTATTAGTCTATTCAAGTTAGGGCTCACATTATCTTCAAATGTCGATGTAGCTATTCAAGAAATATAAGAAATCAAATAGCTTACTAAGATAGGTTTTTTTTCTTTTTTGGGACAAAGGCTTGCTAAGATAAGCACTAAAGAGATGAAATACACGTAAACATCCTCCTATACTGACTGAAAGATGGATAAAGAAGAAAACTTACTCTTTTCCTATAATGAAATGAGTGACAATACCTGAATGGAATGTTCACTGTGAAAACCCAAAAGTGCCTCTGCTACAAGTTTTGAAAAAACTTTTTATCCTGAAATTCAAAGAGAAGTGTAAAAGTAACATGAATGTAGAAAGTTGTAGAAAAATATCAAACTTGATAAGTGTACATTTGGTATTTAGTTTGATCTTAACTTAATCTTTTGAGTGAATTTGATATCAAAACACTATCTAGAAATTTGAACTTTACTTTGTTTTCTAAAATATTGTGGAGGCTTTTTCAGATAAAGTATATGTGCCCACCACTAATAGTTGCAAACGTAATCACCAACAATCACGACTACAATGACGACTATTTATTCTTGATGATTGCACATTTTATGTTTTGAACAATTAGTTTTTTTTTTTTTAACATTTTAAGATTTCCTAAATAAACAATTAGTTATAATCTTAATATTTTAGTTTTATTTTCATATTGAGCCATTAGCTTAGATTGTGTCGTTACACTTATTATTAGAGTGAGAAGTAGCTTAATACATGTGAGTTGCACTCCCGTTAATATATTTGAGTTGTGCTTCCTCATCGGCTAAGAACACCTAATGACTGTTGGCAGTGGCGAAGTCAGAAATTTTGCGAAGGGTGTTCATAATTTAATATACATATAAAAAAAGTAAATTTTGACATATATACACAATATAAGTTTATATATATATAATATAATTTTTCAATAAAGAATGTTCGATTGACCATCCTTCAATGTATATGGCTACGCCACTGATCGTTGGATACTTTTGTATTTTAGATAAATACAGTACAATAAAAAAGGAAGATTTTGTGTATCACATGCTAAAAAATTATAATAAGACTCTAAAGACTATCAAAAAACAATAACAAACCCAGTATAATCCTACAAAGACCTCTAAAAATCCATAATCGAAATTTTGCTCTTCTATATATAACGTGAAGACAAGTGTCTTGCTCAATACTGGTGTTATGTCTCTAAAGATAAGTATATTAGCACCTAAGACAGGCATCTAAGCCTTTCAAAATGTAAAATTCCGAAATTACACAAAATACCAATTCACATAGAGGGGCTAAGGTGCAAAGAGGAATTCTTCTAATATGAACAACTCTTTTATTCTTATACTATGTCGGGTATTACCAAATACTACTTAGAGTATTACCAAGCGGTGGTTGGACCGGCCATGATGTATGGGGCTGAGTGTTGGCCTGTTAAGAATTCACATATCCAGAAGATAAAAGTAGCAGAAATGAGAATGTTGAGGTGGATGTGCGGGCACACTAGGATGGATAAGATTAAGAATGATGATATTCGGGAGAAGGTGCAAGTGGCTCCCATTGATGACAAGATGCGGGAAGCGAGGCTCAGATGGTTCAGGCATGTTCAGAGGAGAAGCCCAGATGCTCCGGTAAGGAGATGTGAGTGGCTGGTAGTGGAGGGCGTGGGAAGAGGTAGAGGGCGGCCTAAGAAGTATTGGGGAGAGGTGATCAGGCAAGATATGACGAGGCTTCAGATTTCCGAGGACATGACACTTGATATGAAGATATGGAGGTCGAGTATTAAAGTTGTAGGTTAGGAGGTAGTTGAGTCTTTCCTTACTTCGTACCATTATGAGACCAGTACCCTATGATTTTTGTCTAAGGTAGCTAGTGGCAATGTGGCGTCTTATTATTTCACTTTTAGTGCATGACCTATTTACTAGTTATCGCTTTTTGCTTTGTATCTTTCTTCTGGGTGATATTAATATTGTCTCCTTTTGTCTTTTTGTTTTCTTGAGTTGATGGTCTTTCGGAAACAATCTTTATACTCTATCGGGATAGGGTTAAGGTCTGCATACACACTACCCTCCTCAGATCCCATTAGTGAGATTTTATTGAGTTGTTATTGTCGTATTTTTTGGATGGTTAACAAACTCAATATCGAATCACAAATGATAATACATGAAATATTTTAAAAGTTTATCTTGCCTCCAATGCAAAGGAATATTAAAGAAATGCGTACCTTTCAAAATATTCTCCAAGACTTCTCGGGATATTTCAATCCATTATTTAACAAGTTGTGTGCTGTGACACTTGGGGTCCAAATAAAGTTGGTCTCAATCAACTATTTGATAAACTCATTGGTGGACAACCTCCCAATTAATTAGATAAAAAATGGTTTATTCTTTTCGATTGGAATATGTTTATCCATATTATTGTCTAGCAACAAGTCAGCACATGGTGTCCTCAATAGATAAGGTAAGTGTATATATATATATATGGACATTATCGTGCAATTTAGTCCCTTATATCGACATCGTCCACGTTATGATGCAAGGTTAACTGACAATCAGGCGACTAGATTGGGCAACTTTAAAAGTGCCATATAATAAGATTAGTTGGTCCTTGCAATTCATTTTAGAATTTAATCATCAACTCATATTTGGGAGCTCTTTCACTACTAAATAAATCATCATATTTGTCAAATTAGATAATGAAAACAACGACATCATGTTAGTGCATGCAAACATTAATAGTTGTCTGCACGCAGGGATGGATTTATGGGGCGGAAGAACCCCTCGCCAGAAAGTCATATTGTATATGTAAGATAATTTTTTTTAATACCTATTTATAAATTTATTTTGAAAGTATAAATTTATTTTGAATTCCCTTGGTGTAGCCTACAAGCATAACTTAGTGGTCAAGATGGTTTAAAATCTCCGTGAGTTCATTGGTTCAATTCCTATTAATTAGTCACAATCTTTGTTAATTGTTTAATTTTTGATTTTTGAACTCCTTTGCAGTAAATTATGCCTTCGCCACTGTGTGCACGTGATATGCACAAAGCTATTAGATGCACGCTATTTGTTAAGAAACTTCGAAGATGCAATATAATAAAGATCGATCATTCTCCNCTTGTTAGTGCATGCAAACATTAATAGTTGTTTGCACGCAGGGACGGATTTATGGGGCGGAAAAACCTCTCGCCGAAAAATCATATTGTATATATAAGATAATTTTTTTAATACTTATATATAAATTTATTTTGAATGTATAAATTTATTTTGAATCCCCTTGGTGTAACCTAAGAGCATAACTTAGTGGTCAAGGGGGTTTAAAATATTCGTGAGGTCATTTGTTCAATTCCTATTAATTAGTCACAATCTTTGTTAATTGTTTAATTTTTGATTTTTTGAACTCCTTTGCAGGAAAATTATGCCTTCGCCATGTGTGCACGTGATGTGCACAAAGCTATTAGATGCACGCTATTTGTTAAGAAACTTCGAAGATGCAATATAATAAAGATCGATCATTCTCCACTACTATGTATAAATAGGATTATGCATCCCTTATCCTAATATCAAGTAAGTCGAGGAGTGTTATCTTTATTCCGTTGATATACTAAATTAAGTCGTTATCATTATTAAGGGTGTATATAGATTGGATTGGTTCAGATTTTCAATTACCAAATCAAATCAATAGTGTCGGGTTTATAAATCTATAAACCAAATCAGCAAAGTCAGATTTTTCAATCTCGAGTTTTCTCGGATTTTCGGATTTTTTTCCCGATAAAGTCTTCATAACACAAAATATGTAACTGTGCTCCAAATATTTCTTTAGTCATACTAAGATACACTATATAATGTATTTTTCAAGAAAATAACATAATAATATGAGATAAGTCATAGCATTATATTAAAATATTCAATAACAAAGATAATAAAATTGCATAAAGTAAATATTTTTAATTAATAAACCATAATAAAAATTAACATAATCTAAAATACTGTATAGGTCATGCTAAAATAAGTATAACAATAAGTACTATTAATTACATAACTAAGCACTAAAGAAAAAAATAAACTAAATTATTCATTTTCATTTAAACCAATGTAAAACTAAAAAATAGATATCCAACACTATCAATCGTTCCTAGTGTTGAATTGAATTTTTTTTGTTAGCATTAGTATTGATTTGAACTTTATTTGAGTTACCACATTTATGGGCTACAAAATTTATTTGCCATTCAAGAATGCTAATTCCAAACTTGAAATAATATGTTAAAAATAAATTGTGAAAAAGAGTATGAAATATTTATAAATTATATATATACTAGATAACAATATTTATTTGCTTTGACATAAAGATGTAGAAAGAAAAGATTAAATAATGCAAGAGCAGAACATGACATACATGATCATTTTCTGTACAAATGCCATAACTGGTAAGCTTAACCAAAGACTTTTATCTACTATATATATGTGCAAAATAGTACATTCACTAGTATCATTCTAATACTATAGACATTAGCACCCAAGAAAATATAGAAATGTTTTCTTTTGCAAATTCATCACAAGCACATTTGAGTTCATCGTTAGCAAGAGGTAGTCAGCAGTCTAATAGCCAATCTTCGCCATTCCAAAAATCATCATGTGAGGAGAAGTGTTTTAGCACCTATAAAAAGCAAGTAAACACCAATTAATTAAAAGAAGTTTAATTTAGAAGAGTGCCAAAAATAGATGTATTATTCTTCATTGGAAGAAAATGTTGTGAAGGGAAGTTGCAGTACTTCCAAAATACCAATAGAGCGAGATAGCAGAAGAGGATGTAAAGTAGAACAATCAGTATTCATACTTTCTCTTTGTATTCACCTATTTGCATCTACACAGATGGTATGACTTGAAGCAGCTTCAAGATCAAGATGATCTAAATGCTAGTGAGTTAAAGGCTAAAGTCATTACGAATCTATGGACACACGATAGTCTAACACTTGAAAATCAACAACAGCAAGTTACATAACAAAATAACTATGATTTCAGGAACAAAGATTGAACACGCCCTCAATAGCAGTAAGTTACATAGCAAAACAAAGCAGAGTGGAATCAATCATAGGTTCCTTGGTTTCATTGACATTTGCTGCTTGCAGCAGAATTTTTTCACACATTTTTACTACTTTATCAGATGTATTACATGTGTATTTCTATGAGATATTATTATATGGTCTTTCACATTTGATATTTCTACATAGTACCATGGCGTCAATTTTCTGATACTAAAAAATAAGAAAAGGATAAAACCATTGAACTTCATATTACAAGCTAGAGATGATCACATGAAGTCATTCTGGATCTCTTATTCAAAACTTCCTTTAGAGTTCACATAGATAACATGTGTGCTATATATGAAGAGGAAAAAGTGATGAACTTACTTTTTTCATTATAAAGAAAAAATATGATATTAAAATTAAACATATCCTTGTCCTATTTTGATCAAGTTTTTTATTCTATGAGTTAACAGCCTGTGCCAACCTAGACTCTCCTTACCTAGTATTGCTCGTTATGTATTCTTTTGGAATAATACAATTCCACTGGTGGTATATGTTTTTTTACAGTTTGTTAAATTCAAAACCCTTTATCAGCTTTCTCAACATATGCTTCTTTTTTCTGGAGGTTATTATTACTATTTTTCAAATTCATGTTCATCATATACATGAGCTTTTGCTCCCTTCAGTTTATCTTCTGAATTGGAATATACTTAAAATGTCAAGTGTCTCATTCTTCTTTCACATATGACCTTTTCTTGTTCACAGAAATTTCATCATATTCATTTTTATTAGTCTATTCAAGTTAGGGCTCACATTATCTTCAAATGTCGATGTAGCTATTCAAGAAATATAAGAAATCAAATAGCTTACTAAGATAGGTTTTTTTTCTTTTTTGGGACAAAGGCTTGCTAAGATAAGCACTAAAGAGATGAAATACACGTAAACATCCTCCTATACTGACTGAAAGATGGATAAAGAATAAAACTTACTCTTTTCCTATAATGAAATGAGTGACAATACCTGAATGGAATGTTCACTGTGAAAACCCAAAAGTGCCTCTGCTACAAGTTTTGAAAAAACTTTTTATCCTGAAATTCAAAGAGAAGTGTAAAAGTAACATGAATGTAGAAAGTAGTAGCCACGAGAAGAAGTCTAATTCAACAAATATTATTTTAAACTTCCAGTGTCTAAGCCTTTCACTTGACTTATTGACTTCTTTGGAAATTGTTTGTCTATGCATATGAAGAACTTAAAACATACAACAACAACAACAACCCAGTGTAATCCCACTAGTGGGGTCTGGGGAGGGTAGTGTGTACGCAGACCTTACCCCTACCCTGGGATAGAGAGGCTGTTTCCAAATGACCCTCGGCATCCTTCCCTCCAAGAACTCCCACATTGCTCTTGGGGTGACTCAAACTCACAACCTCTTGGTTAGAAGTGGAGGGTGCTTACCATCAGAGCAACTTTCAAGACATATTTGTTTAGAATCATTGGACCATCCTTTTAAATTTCAAACAGGACTTTAATCGAATAAAGTGTTATAAAAAGGAAAGCAGTCTCTAAACTTGAAAGCAAACAGTAGGCCAGTACTATAGGAAACAGGAACACCTAATAGATGCTATTATATTCCAATATATATGCTCTTAAGAATGGATTAGAGAAGATGTCAGCACAGTTAGATAAAACAAACAGGAGAGGGAGAAGAAACAAACAGCAATTACCACAAAATAAAAGAGAACCCGCCATTTTTAGAGAAAAGATGCGTAATACTCTAATTACCTCAATTTTCGAGGTAAAATAATTACTCCGCAAATAAAACGAAATACAAAAAGCCAACTTTGACGCTTCCACATGGGAGAAACTTTCTCTGGTGAAATCAACTAAATATTAAGCAAGAAGCAGGATGAGAAAAGAAAACAATGAAGAAGCTGAGAGAAAATGTCGCAGGTTTTGTGAAGACAATTCTCGTCACTCAAATTTCAGAGCTGAGTCAACTGATTCAGTTAATATTTTTTTCCCAATGTACTTGGAGTCTTTGATTCTTCATGAATTCAATTTTTTCCCCAAGTATTTCTAATGCTTGTATATACAAGGATATGTTTAAGGTCTTAAGTCTCAAAATATATCGATTAAAAACATTTTTTAGGGTATTTAATTGTTAGTTCTAAGGCTCCAATGTCATTCAGCCAATTGGTCGAACATATGACATGCAATTGCAAGGAAATATATGAAAGAGCGATATGAATTATCCATCCCAAAGCAATTATGGCAAAGTAATCATAGCAACCCTTCGCCAATTTCACACAACCATCTGTATGGGTCAAAATCCGTTTAAGGGCACTCAACGCGAAGTGGTGTTGCCAAAAGTAATTTGGCCAAGGTCGACTAGTAACTAATGGGATTCATCGTTGAGCAGCCAGTCACGACCGAGGTCAAGTATCAGAGGGAGCAGTAACGGCCAGTTTAGTAATAGGACCTTTAAGAGAATATTTCGTTGAATATTCTTTATACTTGTACTTTTAGGGTTAATTGGGGCATCAGATGAGAGATGGATGATATTCTCTGACAAGAACATTCTTGATAAAGATGACTCTCGATAGATAAATACAAACACTACCTTTCTAAAGGGATTCGATTGTTGATTGTTCTATATCTTTTATATCAAATCCGAGAAAGGCTCCGAGACTCTTGTATCTATCTGTCATTCATCATAGTCAGAAGGAGGAATCATCCACCTCATTCAATATTGGGTGAATGATTCTCCTTATTTATTTTAGTGCTATTTATTGTTATTAAATGCTTCATATTCCTCTTCCATTATTAATATTGAAACATTAAATACACATCGAATCTAACTCCCTTTCTAATTGTTCGAACTTTATCCACGTGGATCGATTACACATCTGAAGTTATTATTATTAGCTAGGCTTAACTCCTCATTATACATTTAATTAGTTTAGCCAAAGATCTATATTTTTTGGTAAAATAATTTGGCGCCATCTGTGGGGATTTCCTAGTTAAAATTTTAGTTTATTCTATATCCATAACTAGCAAAAACAAGGGGGCAAACCCCCTGCTTTCATGTACGCACAGACCTAACATGGCAGGTAACAGAGAAGAAAGGATGCATGCAATGGCCGATCTCACTACCAACCTCTTAAATACCATCAACGAAGTTTCTGAAACGGAAGGTGAAGATGTAACGCCCAATGCCTCTCCCAGACGAAGTGGCTCAACCCTCCCTCATGGTAGCATCACAACATCCCGCGATAAAGAGGCTTCCACGTCCATAACGGAAGAGGCGCCACCAGCATTGAAGAAACTACTTGAGGCTTGGCTAACAAACACGCTGACCAGCATCCTCAATAAACCTTCCCAAAAAGTAATCAGAGAAAATGCGAAGACCTGCGTTGCACCAATGACGACAGAGCAGTACGGCCCTCTCCCTCCAATAACATGTATCACTCACAATATTAATAATGCAGGTGACGATACCCTCACGACCATTCTGAGGAAGATGGAAGAAATGGAAAACGAAAATAAAATGCTTCGAGACCAAATGAAAGAGCATCAAGAAAGGGTAGACAAAATACTGGGAGCCCCAAAAATCTTACCAAAAAGAGATGCTGGTCGGTTCGTTGAACAACCATACAGTGATGAAGCCGCCCCACATTCCATACCCAAAACCTTCAAAATGCTGTCGTACCTAAAAATATACGACGGTACAACCGACCATGAGGATCATGTCACTCACTATGTCACCGCAGTAAAAGGCAACGACCTCACTAAAGATCAAGTAGCCTCCATCCTGTTGAAAAAGTTTGGCGAAACCCTCATTGGGGGCACATTAACTTGGTATTCACAGCTGCCCGCGCGCTCCATTGAAACTTTCGAAGAGATGGCCGACAAGTTCATGACAGCCCATGCAGGAGCTAAAAAGGCATAGGCAAGAGTGAATAACATGTTTGAAATCAAACAATAACTTGGAGAAGAACTAAGGGACTTCCTTGCTCGATTCAACCGTGTAAGGATGACCTTACCAAATGTATCAAAAGGCATGGTTGTAGCAGCTTTCCAAAATAGATTAAACAGAAGCGGTTCGAGGGAGACTAGGAAGTTGCTGAGCCGACTCATGAAATATCCTCCAACCACTTGGGATGAAATACACAATGCCTATTGCGCTGAAGTCCGTGCTGACGAAGATGACCTAAATTGACCAACCCAACGGTTGACCTCAGTACAGGGCGAGTCCAGAAGAGATCGAAGAAACGACACCAGAGGGGATCTAGCAGTTCTATGACCTAATCGAGAAAGGCATTAGCCATATATCAGGGGCTCCATCAGGCCGCCCTTCCGTCACGAAGAGGGCCCATCTAGGCCAAGGACAGGGACTCACCGGAGTGAGAGAGGTATGCCCCCTTTACTATTTTCTCACAATTTTTGTGTCTCACCTTCAGAAATAGTCTACGAATTGGAGAAGCTCGGCTCAAAAGTGAAGTGGCCACAGAGGATGAGGTCCGACCCTAACACCATGAAGTCAAACGCCCTCTATGAATTCTATCAGGAATGAGGTCATAAAAAAGAGGATTACATCGCACTAAGGCAGGAGGTCGTGAATATTCTTCACCAAGGACACTTGAAAGAGTTGCTGAGCGACCGAGGAAGGGCCAACTTTGCCCGAGGGTGTGAACAGAACCAGGGGCCTCCAAAACCACCTTCACCAAATCACACCATTCAAATGATCATCGGGGGCGGCGATGACGCATCAATCAATAGCGTAAAGTTCACCACGACCCATAAACTCAAGCGGTCGATCACTCATGAACGGTATGATGAACTCGAAGAAAGTATCATCTTCGATAAGTGAGATACCCACGATTTGGTTTTCCCTCACTATGATGCTCTTGTTATCACATTGTGAATATTAGATACAGATGTAAAGCGCATTATCGTAGACGATGTGAGCGACACATGCATTATCCATCCTCGAATACTTGCACCTATGGAACTCGAGGACAAGATAGTGCCACACTACATCACACTAACCGGTTTTAACAATGCAATTGAACGAACATCCAGAGAAATCACACTCCCTGTCCTGGCGGGCGGCGTCACGCTGGAAACTACATTCCATATTATGGACCAAGATACAACGTATAACGCCATAATAGGTCGACCCTGGATATACGCCATGAAGGTCATCCCCTCCAGCTTGTACCAAGTTATCAAATTCCCCACCCCATGGGGAGTGTTCGGCATACGAGGAGAACAATGCACTTCCCGAGAATACTATCGCATCATCCATGACCGCACATACACCCAACAAATAAAGGGCAAAGTAAAAGATGCATAGCAATTAACACGGTCGAGGTCGAATAATGATGAAAGAGAGGACGTCATCAGAGACCCCGAAACAATAGAGGCCACAGGATCAACCGTAGAAGACCTCGACCCCTTCCAATTTGATGATAATGACCACAGCAAAAGAGCTTACATCGGCCATAAGCTTCAGGAACCAGGTAAATTCCGTCATTTCTTAACTAATAACGCAGACTTGTTTGCCTTTTCCCATGCAGACATGCCAGGCATCCCGAAGGATATAGTGACACAGAAGTTGAATGTTGACCCATTTTACCCTTCGGTAAGGCAAGTTAGGCGAAAGTTCAACTCCACAATAAATGATGCAGTCCGCAAGGAAGTTGAAAAATTACTGGAAAATGGCTCTACCAGGGAATCAAAATACCCCCAATGGGTCGCCAACGTGGTCATGGTGAAAAAGAAGAACGAAAAATGGTGGATGTGCGTAGATTTCACAGATTTGAACGAAGCAGGCCTAAAGGACTCATTCCCGCTACCCCATATCGACTAACTCATTGACGCAACATCCAGGCACGAATTGCTGAGGTTCTTAGACGCATACTCAGACTATAACCAGATCCTCGTGGAGGAGGAAGACCAGGAGAAGACCATATTCATCACCCACCAAGGAATGTATTGCTACAGGGTAATGCCCTTCGGACTGAAAAATGCGGGGGCGACATATCAAAGGTTGGTGACAAGAATGTTCAAAGACTAACTCGGCAAAACCATGGAGGTCTACATAGACGATATGCTGGTCAAATCCAGACATAAAGAAGATCACATCGACCACTTGAAAGAGGCCTTCGACATACTCGGGCGATACAGTATGAAACTAAACCCCGAGAAGTATGCGTTTGGTGTGAACTCAGGAAAAGTTTTTGGTTTCCTGGTATCACAAAGAGGCATCGAGGTCAATCCCAACAAAATCAAGGCCATAGAGGGAATACCAGAACACTTAATCAGCAAAAAACAGGTTCAAAGGCTGACCGGACGCATAGCCGCCCTGTCATGGTTCATCTCACGATCGTCTGATAAGTGTCATAAATGTTTAGGCGTACTCAAGAAAGACAACAATCTTCTATGGTCATCAAAGTGCGTTCAAGCCGTGAAGGAGTTAAAGGCTTATCTATCATCACCGCCATTGCTCGCCAAAGCAGAACCTAGAGAACGTCTTCTCATCTACCGCCGTATCCGAAGTAGCAGTGAGCGCAGTCCTGGTCCGAGAAGACAAAGGTATGCAATCCCCCATCTACTACATTAGCAAAACCTTAATCGACGCCGAGACGTGGTACCCTCACCTCGAAAAACTGGCACTGGCCTTGGTCGTAGCTTCAAGAAATCTTAGACCCTGCTTCAAGTGCCACCCCATCTCGGTAGTCACAACTTCCCCTTGAGAAGTATTTTACATAAACCTGAGCTATCAGGAAGGTTGGCTAAGTGGGCTATAGAATTGAGCGAGCATGATATCACGTATCAACCATAGACTGCGATAAAATCGCAAGTCCTCTTCGACTTTGTCGCTGACTTCGGCACAAAAATAATGCCTGAAGTAGAAAAGGAAGCCGCCCACGCGTCCCCGCAAACACAAGATCAATGGATTTTGTACACTGACGGCGGTTCCAATGCGTCAGGGTCCGGACTGGGACTCGTACTCGAGGTCCCGATAGGCGAAGTAATTCGCCAGTCCAAAAGGTATCCGAACATGACTAACAATGAGGCCGAGTATGAGGTCTTGATTGCAGGATTAAGGCTAGCACTCAAGTACGGAGCGAGGTAGTTCATCCTACGCTGGGACTCACAACTCGTCGTCAACCAAGTCACAGGGACTTTCCAGATAAAAAATCAAAGGCTGCAAAAGTACCAAGCCAAAATCTACAAATTACTGCCTGAGTTTGATGAATGCTAGCTCGGCCGAATCCCTCGGGCACAAAACACCAAAGCCGACGGCCTCACCAAATTAGAGGCAGCCACCAAAAGTATAACCAGCGAAGGAAACGTGGTCACCCTCCACTCGTCGATAGATCAAATTGAGGTAAGGACTCTAAATCTAACTTGAGACTGGGGCAACTATATTATTACATACTTGTAGGATGGCGTACTCCTAGATGATAAAAAGAATCCAAGAAACTTCGGATGCAATCAGCTAGGTACAACATTGATATCGCCCAAACTCACACCACTAATTTAGGTTGCAAGGCGGTCGATGCAATAATAAAAACCCAATGCGAGTCGGGGTCGATTCCACAAGGAGCTTGATGTGGGATTAGATATATACCTAGTGTGAATGTATGTCGTGCCTAAGATTACACTTCCACATTTTCAATTATTTTTTTCTACTTCTACTTTTACGCTAATGCTTGTAATTGTAAAGCTAAGAGACAATGTTTTTGGTTTTGGTTGTTTTTCAAGTTATAAAAGATCGAGGGTTGCGACTTCTGCCTAGTTGGTTACCTAATGGATTTATAGCTTTGGGGCATATTTGGTTGATCGGGATACAATATAGCAATCACACGTAATTACTCACTCTATACCTCTCGGTATTTGAGTAATTTTGCCCAATTCGGCTTTCTCAAGTCCAAATGGGTATCTCACGAAACAAGTGATAAATGCTCAAGTAGGGTCTTACTATCTCTAGATTCGACCCTTTAATTGAGGCTATCAGTTTCTTGAGTTTACCCCAATTTCTTGTTAGCCGAGTTTTTCTAGACTTAGTCTCACTTTCTCAAGTATAGACTAAGTCAATTAGGCATGAATCAATGTTTGCAACCATAAACTCTCAAATTCAAGCAAGAACTAGGCTAAAATTCATATACCCAATCACAGATAATCCCTAAATCAATCACCCATTAAAAACCCATACTAGGGTTGGGTCACAACCCTAGCTAAGGGTTTAGATACTCATGGAAAATGAAGAAATTAAAGAAGAAACTAAGATAAAATGCATAATAATTGATTAAGGAAAGAAAATCTAATGTTTAAAAGCTAAACTAGTACAAAGTTACCTAATACAGTAAATAAAAATGGCTCTAAGTGTTCAGGTGCACCCAACTTAACCTAAAAATGACAAAAAGATCTATTTATACCCAACTGAAAACATATGACAAAATTGCTCATGCGAAGGTTGTGCGGCCGCATAATCCTGTGTGCGGTCCGCACTTTGAGACTGATTGGTTAGGTTGGCTTTCTGTGGTCGCATAAAAGTGAGTTGCGGCCGCGCTTCCTCTAATTGTTCGGACCGTACATTTCTGAGTGCGGCCGCATTTTGGCATCCTGCGGCCGCACAATAAAGGTGCGGTCCGCACATCTTCAAGCTCCCAAACTACAAGTCTCTGAATCTAGTCTTATACGGCTTCACAATAATTGTGCGGTCCTCACTCTGTGAAGAAATTCTATCAGTGCATCTTTAGAATTTGCGGCCGCACACAGTATTGTGCGGTCCGCACTGTAGCCCCTTTTGCCTTGTTTTAGTTCTATTCCAATTTTACTCCCTTTTGAGTTGATTTTCACTTCTTTGGCTCGTTTCCCAATATTCCTACAAGAAAGCACATTTTATTAGTTCTCGGGAATAACTTTAAGTATTTTTGAGCTAAAACGTAAGTAAAAAAGAGCAAATAAGCGGTCAAAATTCCTACTTATCAACTCCCCCAATCTTAAGATTTTGCTTGTCCTCAAGAAATTAAGGCAATTTCCCATCTCCACTAGAAAAAAAGGCTATTTCAGTTGGCCTAAGTTGAATCAAACACAAATCAATTGGGACCAACAATTACCCACACGCTCATGAATTATTAACAAGCCTATGAATTGAATGTTAAAGCACAAATGGCTCTATTGTGATGCTTGAGCATCAAGGGTTGACTTTGTTCATCAAGGAAGCTCGCACTTTCATGCAGGTCACTGTGGATCCCAAACTCCTCCTCCTATACTCTTTGTAAGCTCATCTCACTCACGAATGAAGAATTTAATTCAATGACTCGAGAAAGACTTGCTCATCACTCTCAAAAGAATGTCACAAGCCCGACTCTAAGTACCATATGCTTGTTCCTCATGTAGATCACCACTAATGTAAGCTCGCTCAGCTTGAAATCACGTAGGGCTTTTTCGGCATGTAATGAAGGCTTTTGGACTAAGGAGGAAAATATCAGAATGGAATTGGTTCATCTTCCCTTTAGCACTTCATATTCTCTTTTTGGCTCTTACTTTGCCGACTCTTTGAGTCATTTTATTTTCCCTTAGGGGGATTAGAGAGACTTGACATCACTCTTTCTTTGTCATGCTATTAATACTTTCCTTCTTTGTTGTCTTCATGCTTTGAACTTTTGCTTTCTTTTGCATATTTTCAACCCTTTCACATTATTCACTTTCTTTTTGTGTTTTTCTTTTGTTCTTCCTTTATTTTTCTTTGCCTTTCCTCTTCTTCATTTTTTTTCTCTTTTTGTACCTTGAGACCATATTTAACCTCCTCGCCTCTCCCCCAAACTTATGTTTTTGCCATTTGAATCACATGAGTGCTAAAGAAAGTTCGGGTGCCAAGAGAGAGTCACTATAAAACGGGTAAAGGCTTGTAATGTATTTATCGAATAAAAAGGCTTTAGGCTCAAAAGGGTTTACTAAGGATTATATCATTGGTGGGCCATGGAAGGTTCAAAACTGGTCAAGGAAAGCTTACAATCACTTCTCAAGCTAGGATAACTTAGAATTTCGTCTAGAAACACATTCCGGGCAAGTTCCAGACCACTCGCACGGGTACTTGGACTTGTAACAAAATACCTAACCTCTCACACAACCAGATTGTTAAAGAGAATAGAGTCGAGGGCCCACAACAATCGCATTCAAGAGTGAAAATCGCTAATGGTTCAACTAAACCACCTGATGATTGCCTAAGTCAACACAAGAGTCACAAGGTCACTAATTAGGACTATTTCTTTACAAAAACTTATTTTTAACCATAAGCACGTAGTTAAGTGTGTTGGTACCAAGTGAAGTATTATTGACCCTTATCTATTCATAAATACTACTTGTTTCTACCTAATCATCAAAAACTGACTCGATCCCTTAAGAAGGTTGTCACGTCATCCATCGTTGGGAAGAGCCACCCGGTTTACACAAGACTCACCTTTGGAAAGAACCGTAGCATTAAGAAAACAAAAGGCTTATTGTTCACTAAAACATAAAAAGAAGCTAACAAATCAAAAAGAAGCTAATAAAGTAAATAAGAAGCTATACTATTAAGAAAACAAAATGAAGAAGCTATTAAATAAACTACTGAAAGTAAGGAAAATAAATATACAAACCGAGAAGAATAGAATATATACAAGGGGGATGAATATATACATAATGAGGGAGAAAATAAAAATAAAAGAAAAAGAGTATTAAAGTTATTACAGGCCCAAAAGTAATCAAATGTCATCACAGTCATCCAAAATGAACCAAAATAGACCACCCCCCCAGAATAAGAACAAGCATTGTCCTCAGTGCTTAGAAAAATCAAAACAAAAGAGGATAGAGAGTAAAGAAAACTCCCTATGTGGTCTCAGGGTGACTGGAAGCATCACCACCCTCAGTCTCCTCCAACAATATCTCATCATCACCGGGCTGAGGGACAACATGGTTGGTGAGCATCTGAAGCATCTCCTCAGCAGTGGGGGCAGTGAGATCTGGCTCGTCAGACTGGCCAGCTGGTGCCTCTGCTGATGGTGCCTCTGCTGATGGTTCTGCTGGGTCAGCTGGTACTGATGGATCTGTCTCCATCAATAGGTCAAAAGGCAAATCACTTGTTGCTACTATCTTCTTCACCTCCTTTCTCAAACTCTCCACTGCTTTATTTGAAGTCTGGGATTTCTTCATCTTCTTCACCTGCTTGGTCAACTCCTCAATAGCACCCCGTGGGCCACCAGTGTATCCATAATAGTCTTCTGGTTGTCCAGAATCTTCTTCAATGTTTCCTCCACTAACGGAGGGACCTGTGGTGCTGCTAGGGTAGAGGATTATGCTGCAACAATACTGGATATGTCAGACAGCTTAGAAGTGGTTGTCTGCATCCAGTTGTTGAGGCTCACCAAAGTCTGGGAGACTCGCAGTGCAGTGAGAGGATAAGTGGATGCGGATGGCATTGGAACTGCAACTGATGGCCTAGAAGATGAAGATGGTGGCATTGCGACTGTCCCGGTATAAGGCCCAACTGCTATGGAAGGCATGGGAGTTGTATATGGCTTAGTAGCAACCTCGAGACCCATCACTGATGACTCGTCAGACTGACCGACGGTGGTAGTGACCATACCCTTGAACTTTGGGTTGTCAGCACCCTACAGGTGGTACTATGAGAAAGGCTTCTTGGCCTTTACTTTTGTGTCATATGGCCTCGGCTCCACCTTAACATCATTGAGATACTCTATGAGGGTGTTTGGATAAGGGTACGACTTTTCACTTTTTCGGACCGTGAATGTGATGTTGGTTGACATGATGACACCCACATTGATCTGGTACCCCACCATAATAGAAGCCACCAGAACTGCCCGTGGAAGTGGGAGGTTGTTCTCATTCAAACTCGGATCGATCCGGCTACACACATAGGTTTGCCACCCTTTAGCTTCAAAATTGAGGGTGGCCCGGAGGATAGGAACTCCTGCTGTAATCCATGGTGGTGATGGTCCTCGGGTGGCCAAAATCTCAGCTAGCCAAGGGCGAGCTGCATCACCCAGAGCCAACTTCTCTAGGTACTGGACTACCTCCACTTCTTCGAATCCCACATAAGTGTTCAAAGAGCAGGCATCGAAGCGGACTTTCAAATTTCTCACCTTTGTCACTTTTGTCCCCTTCTTGATGTGAGCCACATTGGCATAGAACTCCCTGACCAAGTGCTCATTTGCATCTATGACACTGTGGGTGAACCACTTCCACCCCTTGCGCTCGTGAAACTGTCTAAGGACATTTGGATTATGAATATCCAAATCATTCATTAAGAACTGTCGCTCAAGTGTGAGTGACCTCTGGGGCCACAATTCCCGGTACCTGTTGAAAGCTGTCAAGCTCACGAACCGATCCTCCCATATTTATTTTTTCTTCAATATCTCAAGGCCGCCCACTTGAGTGTCCCCCCCCCTCTACCATCATCTGGGACATTATCATCATCCACATCAATAGCTACTGGTGCCGGAGAAGTAGGTGTAGAGGAGGGTTTGGAACCCTGGCTTCCCGCATCAGAACCCCCAGAAGAACTAGATGTAGGTTCATCACGTAATTGATAACGCATAGTGGGTTGGGGTGGTTGGGACTGGGCCTCAGGTTGGACCTCCATTGAATGACCCTCGGAGGCTTCCCTGGATAGGGCATAGGAATTGTATTCTAAGGGCTCTGTGGCCCTTCCTCTCCCGGTGGTCGACGTTTTAGCAATAGGCTTCGATTGCACTCGTAGAGGGAGAGTGCCTTTTCCTCTGCCTCGGGAGGATTCACTTCTCCCTTTTGATGTATCGCCTCTACCACGTGATCTAACCATTGTCTGCAATATAAGGTACATAGGTCAGTTGAGTTCAAAACAATTCAAACATTTGCAGAACAGTTGCAGCACAATAGTCATCAAAGGAGACAGTGCGGACCGCACAATTTCGAGTGCGGCCGCAGACTGTCTAGTGCGAACCGCACAATTTTGAAGTGCGGTCGCACCCTCTGAAGTGCTGACCGCATAATTGTGAGTGCGGACGCATATCCTGAAGTTCGGACCGCATAATTTTGAGTGCGGCCGCACAAGTCCAATCCTGAGATACTGATTCTCTGAAGTTCAAAAGTGCGGTCGCACAATTTTTCTGCGGATCGCACAATTTTGAGTGCGGTCCGCACTTTTCAAGCACAATATTTTCCCTAATCAAGTGGTCTGCAGACCGCACAATTTGAACATTTACGATAGTAAAGTTAGGGTTCATGCAATTTTTTACAATTTAGACATGACATGTACAAATTAACATGAGTAATGGTCTACCCAATCCCTAATGAACATATATGAAACTACCCACATGATTTTAAGCACCCATGACTAATAATTGATATTTTAGGTCTAACAATAACTCTACCACAAAAGAATAAAAAATTAAAAGAAATTGCAAAATCTAAAGATGTAATGAACATGCCAGTTATGAAGGATGCAGGTAAGAATCTACACTGATGAAATGAAGGAAGATTGTAAACTAATTTATTGTGCATTGTGTTTGCTTAGGGTTCAAGAACTCAGAGTGGTAAAGTTGTGAATAGTGCCTTGAGGTTTTATTTATAGATTGATCAAGTCGCCCCAAACCTAAGGCGAGTGCGGCCGCACAAAATTTGTGCGGACCACATAATTTTGTGTGCGGCCGCAGATTGGCTATGAATTTTGACAGGCCAACTTCAGAGAACTTGTAATTTTGGTCTTCCAGTTGTGCGACCGCGCACAGAATTGTGCGGCCGCAGAGTGATTTCTGCTGCTGCCTATAGAATTGTGCGGTACACACAATTAATGTGTGGTCCGCACTTTTTCAACACTTAGCAAAATAGTTTTTTATTTTATTTTTTATGACACAGTCCCTACAATGTACATCCATTCTTACATAGACTTCAAAACTAGTTAGCACAAAACAAAGCCTATCTAATGAAAAAGAAAAAGAAAAATACACATGGGTTACCTCCCAAGAAGCGCCTGATTTAACGTCGCGATATGACGCAGGTTACCATCAATCACTTGAAATGAATTAATGCCACAACGTGGCCATCATCAATTTTGCCAAGATAATGTTTCACCCAGTGATCATTGACTCTAAACACTTCATCATTCTTGTTATTCAAGTCTAATGCACCAAAGGGTGTCACATGCACAACCTCAAATGGACCACTCGACTTGGATTTTAACTTTTCCAGAAACATCCGCAACCGAGAATTAAACAATAGCACAAAATTGCCTTCTTTGAACTCCTTGTTCCGGATGTACTTGTCATGGAGGTACTTCATCTCGTCCTTGTACAAGGACGAACTTGAATATGCACGAAACCGGAATTCATCAAGCTCATTCAATTGTGCCACCTTTATGTTGGCGGTGACATCCCATTCGAGATTAAGCTTCTTCAATGCCCACATAGCCTTGTGCTCAAGGTCCACTGGTAGGTGACAAGCTTTATCGAACACTAACCGATACAGAGACATACCAATCAGTGTTTTGTAAGCCATCCTATAAGCCCAAAGAGCATCATCAAATTTCTTTGACCAATTTGTCCGGTTGGCATTCACGGTCGTTGACAAAATACTCTTGATCTCCTGGTTAGAAACTTCAACTTGCCCGCTTGCTTGAGGATGATGGGGGGTCGACACTTTGTGAGTAACACTATATTGTAAGTAAGGTATCAAAAGCTTTGCTGCAAAAGTACGATCCCCCATCACTAATAATGGCCCTTGGAGTACCAAACCTTATGAAGATGTTCTTTTTCAAAAATGCCACCACACTCCGAGCTTCATTGTTGGACAAAGCCACAACCTCAACCCACTTTGACACATAATCCACAGCTACCAATATGTAAGTGTTCCCACAAGAGCTCATGAACAGACCCATGAAACCAATGCCCCACACATCAAAAATGTCAATCTCCAAGATGGTGGTGAGGGGCATCTCATTTTTCTTAGAAATCCCACCGGCCCTTTGACATTCATCACAATGCTTGACAAGATCGCTAGCATCCTTGTAAAGAGTAGGCCAATAATCCACAACTCAACACTTTTGTTGCCGTTCTAGCTCCACCATGGTGACCACCATATGGCGAAGAGTGGCAAGCCTCAAGAAATTCCATTTGTTCCTCCTCCGGTACACATCGTCGAATCACACCATCGGTACAAATCCGGAAGAGATAAGGCTCATCCCAATAATAGTCAAGGCAATCCCGTTTGAGCTTCTTCCTTTGGTTTGAAGAGAACTCATTCGGTACAATGCCACTCACAAGATAATTGGAAAAGTCGGCGAACCATGGCATCCCGAGCATAGAAATGGCTAGGAGTTGCTCGTCGGGAAATGAATCATTTATCTCAAGGCCATCATGTGGCCTCCCCTCCTCCTCCAAACGAGATAAGTGGTTTGCCACTTGGTTTTCACTACCTTTGCGGTCTTGAATCTCTAGATCAAACTCTTGAAAAAGAAGCACCCACCGAATTAATCTTGCTTTATAATCTTTCTTGCTCATCAAATATCGAAGCGTCGTATGGTCGGTGTGAATAATCACCTTTATACCCATCAAGTACGGGCAGAAATTTTCCATAGCAAAAACAATAGCAATGAGCTCTTTTTCGGTCACTGTGTAGTTAACTTGGGCATCATTCATAGTCTTACTAGCATAATAGACCGGATGGAAGATTTTGTTGATACGTTGCCCCAAAACTGCTCCGACGGCCACATCACTTGCATCACACATGAGCTCAAAAGGCAAGCTCCAATCTGGTGCGATGATAATAGGAGTAGTAGTCAACTTGAACTTGAGAAATTTGAATGCCTTCATACAATCCTCGTTGAAATGGAACTTGGCATCCTTCTCCAAAGGTTTACACAAGGGGTTCACCACCTTAGAAAAGTCCTTGATGAATTGGCGATAGAACCCCGCATGACCCAAGAAGCTCCTCACTCCCTTCACGGATGTAGGGGGAGTTTGGAGATCACCTCAATTTTGGCCTTGTCGACCTCAATACCATGCTTTGAAATTTTATGGCCGAGGACTATGCCTTCTTTGACCATGAAGTGATATTTCTCCCAATTCAAAACCAAGTTTATCTCCTCACATCTTGCCAATACCTTATCCAAGTTATTCAAGAAATCATTGAAGGAATTCCCAACCATAGAGAAATCATCCATTAAGACCTCAGGAAAATCCTCCACCATGTCGGTGAAGATGGCCATCATACACTGTTGAAAAGTCGTCGGTGCATTGCATAACCCAAATGGTATCCGCGAGAAAGCGAAAGTACCATAGTGACAAGTGAAAGTAGTCTTCTCTTGGTCCTCAGGAGCAATGAGAATTTGATTGTGGCCGGAATATCCATCAAGGAAACAATAAAAAGCTCGTCTGGCTAACCTATCAAGCATTTGATCAAGAAATGAAAGCGGAAAATGATCTTTCCGAGTGACTTTGTTGAGCTTCCGATAGTGCATGCACACTCTCCACCTGGTCACCATTCTTGTAGGAATCAATTTGTTCTTGTCATTGGTGACCACAGTCATGCCCCCTTTCGTTGGGAGACATTGCATCAGATAGGTCCACAAGCTATCGAAAATGGGGTAAACTACCCCGACATCCAACCACTTTATGATCTCCTTCTCCACCACCTCTTGCATTGCTTCATTTAATCTTCTTTGATGTTCAATGGAGGGTTTGGAATCCTCCTCCAAAATAATCTTGTGCATGCAAAAGGTAGGGCTTATACCCCGAATATCCGCCGGTATCCATCCTATAGCTTTCTTCCTCTTTTAAAGCACCGCCAAAGTAGAATCTACCTGCACGTTAGTCAAGCAAGAGGAAAGAATAACAGGTAAAGTAAAACATGGGCCAAGAAACTCATACCTGAGATATGAAGGCAATGGCTTTAACTCCAAAGTGGGAGGCTCCTCGATTGAGGGCTTTGTTGGAGGAATCTTCCGGTTCTCAAGATCTAAGGACAATTTTCGGGCTTCATAAGTATATGACCCCATTCCTTGTCATGAATTTACACATTCCACATAGCCATCCTTATCATCATCATCATGATTAAGCAATACAGCCTCCAAAGTATCATCAATATTCATCATGGCACTAGCATCATCAACAATCACCTCGGTCACTAAGTCCACAAACGAACAAATTTCGTTGCTATTCGGTTGCCTCATAGATTTGCACACATAGAAAACCACATTTTCATCGCCCACCCAAAAGGTGAGCTCACCGGCTTCCACATCAACAAGAGCCTTCCCCGTAGCAAGGAAAGGTCTACCCAAGATAATAGGCACCTCATAGTCCACTTCACAATCAAGAATCACAAAGTTCGTCGGGAGGATGAACTTACCAACACGAACCAACGCATCATCAATAATACCCAATGGTTGCTTCATAGTACGATCCACCATTTGTAACCTCATAGATGTGGGTCTTGGTTTCCCTATTCCCAAAGTTTTGAAAACATAGTAGGGCATCAAGTTGATACTCGCCCCTAGATAACATTGAGCTTTGGCAAAGTCGGCGCTTCAAATAGTGCAAGGTATTGTGAAAGTGCTGGGATCCTCCAATTTCGGAGCCATTGAGTTCACAATAGCACTCACTTGATGTGTCATCTTTATAGTTTCATAATTCATAGTTCTTTTCTTTGTCACCAAATCTTTCATGAACTTTGCATAATCGGGCATTTGTTCCAACGCCTCAACCAATGGCACATTAATGGATAAGCTCTTCATCATGTTAATAAACTTCTTGAAATGGTTCTCACTATTTTGCTTGGCGAGCCTTTGAGGGAATGGAGGAGGAGGCCTTGGCATTTGTGCCTTGGCCTTTGACACTACCAGTTCCGGTATGTCAATCACGTGTTCCCTAGATAGGTTCACTTCTTCTTGGGTCTCCTTTACATTCTCGTCAATATCAATTCTCACTTCTTCATTAGCTTGAACCACATGGCTTGGAATCTCATCTTCTTGAACCACTACATCATCATCTATAATTCTTCTTTGATTTGAGGTGGTTGCATCTCCACCTCTTCCACTCCTTGTTGTTATTGCCATAGCATGTCCCGTATTGTTCCCACCTTTAGGGTTTACCACCGTATCGCTAGGTAGTGCCCCCTTAGGAAGAGTGTTTAAAGCTTGCGAGATTTTCCCCAATTGAACTTCCAAATTACGGATTGAAGTGTTGTGAGAGGCTAATTGAGCATCAGAGTCGGTATTTTTCTCCATCATTTGTTTAAACATATTTTCAATCCGTCACATCTCATTGTTGGAAGAACTAGAACCTTGAGACGAATAAGGAGGCGGGTTGTTTGGTTGTTGATACATCGGGGGCCTTTGAGAGCCCGACCCCCGATTCCCTTGGTTATCGTTCCAACCCCCTTGGTTGTTGCCTCCCCAATATCCTTGATTGTTGCCACCCCAATTGCCTTGGTTGCCTTGATTGTTCCAATTGCCTTAATTATTGTTATTGTTCCAATTACCTTAATCGTTGGTACCACCACTCCAATTGCCTTGATGGTGATGATTGTTCCAATTTCCTCGATTTCCTTGAGATCGCCATTGTTATTGATTAGGGCCTTGAGAGTTGTTCCTTTGCCCTTGGTAGTTATTCACATATTGTACTTCTTCCTCTTGGTCATTATACGATTCGTCTTGGTCGAACCCACTATCATATTGCACAAATTGTTCCACACGTTTTTGCACTTGTTCACCCTTTTGCCTTCGCTTGTTCACCATCATATTGACACTTTCCATTGCATTTACTTGCTTAGGACCTTGAACCTGTTGAAGTTGAGCTTTGGCCAATTGATTCATTGTAGTGGTCAACTCGGCAATTGCTTGCCCATGATCGTGCAATTCTTTGTGTAGGTGAATCACATTTGGATCACCTTGAGGAACATTTGCTCTACTTTGCCATGCCGATGAAGTATCTACCATTTCATCTAAGATTTCGCAAGCTTCGACATATGGTGTTGTCATAAAATCTTCACCGGCAAGTTAGTTGACCACACATTGATTGGTAGTATTGATCCCCCTGTAGAAGGTTTGTTGAATCATAGCCTCGGTCATGTCATTATTCGGGCACTCTTTCACCATAGTGCGGTACCTCTCCCATATCTCGTGCAAAGGCTCATTGGATTATTGTTTGAATTCTGGAATCTCGACTCTAAGAGTAGCCATATGCCAGGCAGAAAAGAACTTGACAATGAATTTTTCTGCCAATTCATCCCATGTATGGATAGAATGGTTTGACAATCTTTCTAACAAGTCCAAGGCTTTCCCCCGTAGAGAAAAGGGAAATAGTCTCAACCTTAAAGCATCCTCGGAAACGTTGGTCTGTTTACTCCCCAACAGGTGTCCACAAATCCTTTCAAATGCTTGTACGTATTTTGATTCGGATCCTCGGTGAAGAATCCTTGTTGCTCAAGCAATTTAAGCATAACATTTGTGATTTGAAAGTTGCCCGCCCTAATGCGGGGCAGGACTATGGCACTTGTGTACCCTTCATTCGGTAACCCCCGGTATGGAACCTCTCTTGGTGGATTTGGGGGAGGAATGAGAATGTTGTCTTGAGGCGGCCGGCCTCGTCTATTTGCTTGAGGTTCAAGAGAAACCTCTTCAACTGGGTCATCTTCCATGTTCACATCTCCCAAAGGCATGTTTCCGAGAGGATCATTGTTGAGACCTATTGTTTTGTACCTATAATCGATTCACAAAAAGGTTAGTAACCCGGAAGGAAAAGAAGACAAGTCACACACAAAACCAAATATATAGCTAAATCTATTTTTAGCTCCCCGGCAACGGTGCCAAAAATTGATATCGCCCAAACTCACACCAATAATTTAGGTTGCGAGGCGGTCAATGCAATAATAAAAATCCAACGCGAGTAGGGGTCGATTCCACATGGAGCTTGATGTGGGATTAGGTATATACCTAGTGTGAATGTATGACGTGCCCAAGATTGCACTTCCACATTTTCAATTGTTGTTTCTACTTCTACTTTTATGCTAATGCTTGTAATTGTAAAACTAAGAGACAATGTTTTTGGTTTTGGTTGTTTTTCAAGTTATAAAAGATCTAGGGTTGCGACTTCCGCCTAGTTGGTTACCTAACAGATTTATAGCTTTAGGGCATGTTTGATTGATCGGGATACAATATAGCAATCACACGTAATTACTCGCTCTATACCTCTCGGTAGTTTGAGTGATTTTGCCCAATTCGGCTTTCTCAAGTCCAAATGGGTATCTCACGAAACAAGTGATAAATGCTCAAGTCGGGTTTTACTATCTCTAGATTCGACCCTTTAATTGGGCTATCAATTTCTTGAGTTCACCCCAATTTCTTGTAGACTTAGTCTCACTTTCTCAAGTATAGACTAAGTCAATTAGGCATGAATCAATGTTTGCAACCATCAATTCTCAAATTCAAGCAATAACTAGGCTAAAATTCATATACCCAATCACAAATAAGCCCTAAATCAATCACCCATTAAGTACCCATAATAGGGTTGGGTCACAACCCCACCTAAGGGTTTAGCTAATCATGGAAAATGAAGAAATTAAAGAAGAAACTAAGATAAAAATGCATAATAATTGATTAAGGAAAGAAAATCTAATGTTTAAAAGCTAAACTAGTACAAAGTTACCCAATACAGTAAATAAAAATGGCTCTAAGTGTTCAGGTGCACCCAACTTAACCTAAAAATAAACAAAAAAGATCTATTTATACCCAACTAATAATATCTGACAAAATTGCTCCTGCGAAGGTTGTGCGGCCGCATAATTCTGTGTGTGGTTCGCACTTTGAGCCTGACTGGTCAGGTTGGCTTTCTGCGGTCACATAAAAGTGAGATGCGGCCGCACTTCCTCTAATTGTGCGGACCTCACATTTCTGAGTACGACCGCACTTTTGCTCTTGGACTGGATCTGGGCTTCATTCTGCGGACTGCACATTTATGAGTGCGGCCGCATAATAATGGTGCAGTCCGCACATCTTCAAGCTCCCAAACTAAGTCTCTGAATCTAGTCTTTTGCGGCCACACAATAATTGTGCGGTCTGCACTCTGTGAAGAAATTCTATCAGTGCATCTTCAGAGTTTGCGGCCGCACACAGTATTGTGCGGTCCGCAATGTAGCCTTTTTTGCCTTGTTTTGGTTCTTGTCCAATTTTACTCCTTTTGAGTTGATTTTCACTTCTTTGGCTCATTTCCCAATATTCCTGCAAGAAAGCACATTTCATTAGTTCTCGGGAATATCTTTAAGCATTTTTGAACTAAAACGTAAGTAAAAGAGAGCAAATAAGCGGTCAAAATCCCTATTATCAAGCATCATCCAGAATGATTTGTACAAGAGGACGTACGGCTGCCCCCTAGCAGAATGCTTGGGCCAGAATCAAACTCGCCGTGTCCTAGAAGAAGTCCATGAAGGCCACTGTGGGGCTCATTCCGGCAACCGAGCTCTGGTCAAATGCCTCATACGTGCAAGATACTACTGGCCTACTATGAAAAAGGAGGTCGCGGACTTCGTAAAAAGATGTGAGTAATGCCAAATATATGCCCCAATGATCCACCAAGCAGGCGAGCAACTCCACTCGGTCACTTCCCCTTGGCCTTTCATCAAGTGGGGGATGGACATCGTCGCCCCCCTCCCTGCAGGACGAGGTAACGTACGTTTTCTTTTAGTTTTGACTGACTATTTTTCTAAATGGGTAGAAGCAGGTGCATTCGCTCAGCTACGCGAGCAGGAAGTGATCACCTTGATATGGAAAAATATTGTGTGCCGCCTCGGCCTTCCCAAAGAGATCAGTTGCGACAACGAACCCCACTTTAATGGATAAAAGGTCGCCGGATTTTTCGAGAAGTGGCATATCAAAAAAAATACTCTCCATCCCATACCACACTATGGACAACGGCCAAGCGGAGTCCTCCAATAAATCAATACTGAACATCATGAAGAAAAAGCTCGAGGACGCAAAGGGACTTTGGCTAGAACTACTGCCAGAAGTGCTATGGGCCTACCGCACAACGCCAAAGACGAGCATAGGGGAAACGCCCTACTCGTTAGTCTATGGGACTGACGCAGTAATACCAGTCAAAGTCGGAGAGACCAGTTTGAGATACTCCCATGAGAGCGGGCATAGGAACGACGAAAGTAGAAGGTAAGATCTCGACGAAGCCGAAGAACGGAAAGACATGGCCTACATAAGAATGATCGCCCAAAAACAACAGGCAGAACGCTACAACAACAAAAAGTCCAAGATCAAACCACTAAAAGTGGGGACTACGTGCTCAAAGCCCAAACACAAGCAAAGACCTACAGGAGGGCAAACTGGGAATAAATTGGGTCGGCCCATACAAAATCACAGCAGCAACAAGCAAAGGGTCATTTCAACTAGAAACAGTGGAAGGAAAACGACTACCAAACAATTAGAACGTCACCCACCTCAAGTACTTCAACTTTTAAGAACAAGCGTCCTCCAAGTTGTTCTCTTTTTCCCTCACTTGAGTTTTATCCCAACTGGATTTTCTCAAGGGGGTTTTTAACGAAGCGATGAAGGGAACACTTCAAGTTAAAGTACAGACAAGAAAAAGGCATAGTTCATTGTCCAACCTCTTGTCATATCTCCAGGTCGCCCAATGAAAGGACTAGATAGACCGGGACTGGAATGCCAGCCCGAAAAATATGTAAATTTCTCCAAGTATTGAGCAAAACACACATGTATGTTCTCCAGAACATTACCTCAGCATCTACCCGACCCACGACCATAATTGAACAAACTACATTCGACCTCGTTCGAATTAAAAAACATTCGACTTTGTTTGAATTAAATGTCATTCGACCCCATTCGAATTAAAAAACAATCGACCTCATTCGAATTAAAAAACAATCGACCTCATTCGAATTAAAAACCATTCGACCTCGTTCGAATTAAAAGACATTCGATCTCATTCGAATTAAAAGACATTCGATCTCGTTCGAATGAAAAAAACATTCGACCTCGTTCGAATTAAAAAACATTCGACTTCGTTCTAATTAAAAGACATTCGACCCCGTTCGAATTAAAAAACATTCGACCTCATTCGAATTAAAAGACATTCGACCCCGTTTGAATTAAAAAACATTTGCTCATTTGAATTAAAAGACATTAGACCTCCTTCGAAGTAAAAAATATTTGACCTTGTTCGAATTAAAAGACATTTGATCTCGTTTGAATTAAAAAAACATTCGACTTCATTCGAATTAAAAGACATTTGACCCCTTTCGAATTAAAAAACATTCGCCCCCGTTCGAATTAAAAGACATTCGACCTCGTTCGAATTAAAAAATATTTGACCTCATTCGAATTAAAAGACACTCGACCTCATTTGAATCAAATAACACTGACCTCGCTCGAATTCGCATTCGGCTTCGTTCAGGTCAATTGTGGCTTATATTTTACTTTGCTCGAATTAAGCTTATATGACCCTCGGCTATTTTTGGATTTAGGTTACGTCGACCTCGCTTATATTAACTAAGTTACATTTCAAATTAAGCTCCGACTATGTTTGACTTCGTTCGACAACACTTAATTGGCCCCAGGTCACGACTACCAAGTGCGGCGTTTGAACTCGTTCAACATACAAACCGAGCTTCTACAGCTAAAAGCAGCCAAACAACATAATTAAGGAAATGATCATACAAGACCGAACAGAGAAAAGATTCAGAAACAAACAACAAAAATAGCATTTCATACTTCAAAAAAAAGCTTTACAAGGGCTAAATAGACGCCCACAAAAATATGAACATATTACAAATCAAAGGGATAACTACTCGCCACCCGACCCAGCATCGCCATCTCCACCATCGCCATCAGGATATTCATCCTTGTACCAGGCATCCTGCTAAATCCCATCTAAATCATCCTCGCCATAGCCAGTCCCCTGTGTAGCAGGGTCATAGCCATAGGCGATCCGAGCTGCACGTGCCTTGGCACGAGAATTCTCAATATCAGCCTCAGGAACTCTCCCCGTCATCATCATATCTCTGAATATGTCTAGCTGAGCCTTGGCGTGGATCCACTTCTCATATAAATCTCGCAGAACATCAAGATAAGCATAAGTGTGATAGGACGAAGATTGGGCCAACAAATGTGTCTTCTCGGCCTCGAGAGCGACGATTTGGTCACCAAGGTTCGAGACCTCTTTTTCTAGCCCCCCGATTTGCTCGTCAAGCTGCTCTTCCCTGAGCCTGGCCGTCTCCAAATTGTTTGCCCGCTCAGACCGAAGGATGCGGATTGCATACCTCAAAGCCTACGCCTTTGTCAAAGCCGCTAACCGATCCAACTCAGCCTTCTCCAAATATGTCGTCTTCTCAGCGACCTCGTCACTCAAAGCATCAACCCTAACCGAACATTGCTCGAGTTCGGCCCGCAGAGATACTACTTGGGCTTGAAGGTCCGCGTATTCGGCCTCAACTCCCTTGCTCACTTAGAGCTCCTCTTCTTTGTCCCTAAGCGCCCTTTCAATGATGTTGCATTTGCTGATGAATCTCACTAGCTCATTGTCTTTCTACTTCAGCTCGTCCCTGATAGCTCGGAAGTCGCCGCTCTCACCAAATCGCCTACAGATCTCACGATGCTTGCTGAGGTATTCACGGTACTTACTCGCCATTTTCCTGAAAATGGTTTTATGCCTCTCCTCTCGGCGAGCACTCTCAATCTCTAAGATAATAGTCTAAAAAAAGAGGGGGGAAAATCAGTCTATCAAAAATAGTGCACAAGACATAAAAACTACCAAGGTCGGAAGATTTACCCTAAGGGAGAGGCCGACTATACTCGACGACAGGGTGGCATCATTCAGCAACTCGAGGGTCTTGCCCTCCACATCGGAGCAAAGGTAACCTAAGGAAGGGACCACATTTTCAGTGTTCACCAGCAGGTCGCGGTCCATGGGGACCACGATGGCATGAGTGGACCCTTCCAACCTCACTTCCACCCGAGAAAAAAATGAAACCCTCGCTCAACATCCGCACCTCATCGAGGTCAATATCAGAGACAGTTTCATAGCCGTCCTCAGTAATACCTTTGCCTCTCACCTCGGCCGATGAGGGAACATCAATCAATACCGAGGATGACATGTCACTTCTCGATACGCTGTCACCGACCTCCACGGACAACCCTCCAACTTCAACACCAACTTAAGGAAAGGGCGTACCTTCCACCACTCCCGTTGATAGCGGAACTCCAGATGACGGTTTCGCGTCACTTTCAGGTGCAACAATGGTCGGCTCATAGTCGTCCCTTGTAGAATCCACTGCTCGAACTGTACCACCGCTAACATCAGCTGATCTCTTTTTTCGTAGATTCAAATCTTCCCCGCTCGACGACGACTCATCTACTAAATGCAACACAGGAAAAGCCGACGTCCTAGATGCTGAGGCCGCCGATGGCTGAGCTGATCTCACCAAAACCGGAGATCAAAGAAAGGCAGATGACCTAGCAGGCTTGGTCACGATTGCAGCTGGAACAAATTCCGTTATGGCGGTCGCCTGGCAGAACGAATGAGTAGGAGCTCTCGGCTTCCTCGTACCTCCCCATGCTGACAACAAAAGAGATAAAAAAGGTCGGGATCAACCCCCGCAAAGATAGAAGGCGACCTAAAAGGCGACCTATCAGAAAACTTCAATGACGAAGACAAGCAAACTTACCGAGAAGCTTAGGCCCGAACTTAATGCGGAAGGCTAACCATTCACGGATCCCCACTGTATGAGGAAGGACTTGGCTAACCCACTGGTGAATATCCTCGACCAAAGGAAGGGGGTTCAGCTTCCGTTGCGTAAAAAGAGAAAAATAATATATAGTACAACCAAGGTCGACTAGCACAAAGTGCAACCGAGGAAAAAGGAAGAAAGGTGCTTACGAGCATAGTTCCAAAGCTAAGGAAATCCGTTTGCATTTGTCACCACGTCATCAGTTCTAACGTAGAAGTAGTTGAGCCAAAACTGGCGGTTGGCCTTGTAATCCATTTTTACCACAAGACACTTGTCGCCCCTGTGGCGAAGATGTAACATCATCCTTCTGTAAAAACTGGAGGCGAAAAGATGCATCAAGTGACGGATGGTCACCTCGACCCCGACCAACTACGCGAACTTTGAAATCATGCAGATGAGCTTGTAAATATAGGGGGGAGAGTTGAGCCGGGCACACCCGATAGTAGCGACAAAAATCTTCGGCTAGGGGAAGGATAGGAAAAGAATAACCTACGAAGAAGGGGTATGCGTAGAAGGCACAGTACCTCGGGCAATGTATTTTCACCACGTCGTGCCCGACAAGGACGAGGTCTATATGGGCGGGAATTTTGAATTTAGCCTTAAACTCAGCGATGGCCGCCTTTGTCATCAATGACTCTGAGATCTCTGGATCACCTTCGGGCATCTTTAAGAAGTCAGACCTAGCCTTCTCCTTACGGGGAATTATTTTCTCCACCGTAGGAAATTTGTCATATTCAGCAACCATGGCCACCCTATCATCGTGGGGAGGCTTGCGAACTGCCAAGGGGACAGGATCAGGTACTCCCCCCTGAATTAGTTGTATTAAGTATTTTTGCTCTTTTTTATATGGAGAATACGCAAGCACAAAAGAGATATAAGTGCAGAAGTTATCCGAACCGGTGAAAACAGGAATGCAAGTATGAAGGTAACAAAAGCAAGAATAATGAAAGAAGGAAGGAAGAGATGAAGATTCAGTGTTTGAAAAGCACAAAAAATCAGGCAAAGGGTTTTGTGTCCTTATTTATAGGAACTCGTGCACCACAATCGAGAATACAAAATGTCGATGCCCAGCACGGATGTCAAAACGACAGAGGCACGAGAAACGTTACAATATATCAAGAAAACGTGTAATAATGATGCGTGGTGTCGTGGCGTCATTCTGAATCGACGTAACGATAAGTTATGGTTCACGAAGTGCCACGTTATCATCTCGCCAAGAGTGTTACTATTCGACCCGCCCGCCTAAAATCTCTCAACTACGACTAGCGAAGTCCGCTCATCGAGGTCGTCCGAGAGGCGACCCTGATAAGTTGAGGGACTAACTGTATGGGTCAAAATCCGTCTAAGGGCATTCAACGCGAAGTGGTATTGCCAAAAGTAATTTGGCCGAGGTCGAGTAGTAACTAATGGGATTCATCGCTGAGCAGCCAGTCATGGCCGAGGTCAAGTATTAGAGGGAGCAGTAATGGCCAGTTTAGTAATAGGACCTTTAAGAGAATATTCTGTTGGATATTCTTTATACTTGTACTTTTAGGGTTAATTGGGAGCATGTCCCTATAAATAGAAAGAGAGAGATCAGATAAGAGGCGGATGATATTCTCTGACAAGAACATTCTTGATAAAACAGACTCTCGATAGATAAATACAAACACTACCTTTCTAAAGGGATTCGATTGTTGATTGTTCTATATCTTTTACATCAGATCCGAGAAAGGCTCCGATACTTTTGTATCTATATGTCATTCATCATAGTCAGAAGGAGGAATCATCCACCTTATTCAATATTGGGTGAATCATTTTCCTTATTTACTTTAGTACCATTTATTGTTATTAAATGCTTGATATTCCTCTTCCATTATTGATATTGAAACATTAAATACACATCAAATCTAACTCTCTTTCAAAGTTGTTCGAACTTTATCCACGTGGATCGATTACACATCTGAAATTATTATTATTAGCTAGGCTTAACCTCTCATTAAATATATTTAATTAGTTTAGCCAAAGATCTATATTGTTTGGTCAAACACCATCAAAACAGTCCAAAATAAGAAGAAAAACAAAAGATATCTATCAACATCTCATCACCAAGACATGAGTAAAACAAATAAAGGAAAAAGAGAACAAAGGCCAAAAACACAAAGAGCGAAAGTGCAAAAACCAACATATATCATCACAATTCCATTACTAAGAAACTCCACAGAATTCACATATATGATAAACCCCAAAACCAAAGAGCAAATGAAAAAATGTAGAAATCAAGTAAAAGCTAATGGCCAGAGTGAAGAAGAAACTAAGGAAAAAGGTGGAATAGAGCAATAATCGAGCATAAAGACTTAAGATGAAACTCAAACTTCAAATCAAAAAGGGATTATCACCTGGTTTTTGCTCTTTCTCTGTGCTACGCTTTGATTATGGTAAATTGTTGTTGTACTGCTTTTTCTCCGTGCATGCCTAGAAAAATCTAGATTGGGACATTGAGTAGAAAGAGAGAAAAGGGAAAGAGATGCAACCCTATAACAATCGCAAATAGACTTATCGATGGGCAGATAAAGCCACGTATATGTATTAAAGGTGACAAACGGGCCGGGTTGACCTATTTTCGGACCAGCGTGGACGTGTAGTTAGGGGGCCGGGTGGGCTGGGTTAGGGCGGTTGGTCTGTATAAAAAAGAAATTCGGTTAACCGGACCGGTCGAAACCGTTTTAGTAAATTTTCTGTTAAACCGGTTCAAGGGATATTTTTGACGGTTGGCAACGGTTAGCTTCAAATTTGACCGTTGCCCAACAGAATTATCGCAAGAATGGCCCTTTTTTGGGAAAGTTTTTCTAAAAATAACACTTTTAGTAATTACTAATTTAGCCCTTTAAAAAACTATAAATACACCCCCTCTCTTCTTCATTTCTTCACTCATCTCTCATTTCTCAAATCTCAATTGTCATTCTCTCATTCTTACCTAAACTGCAATCAAGTATTTGGCTCTCATTTTTTAGAATTTAATTTATCGTATTATTTGAAGTTTGAACTTTGAACTTTGAACAATTGACTTTTCTTCGTGGTAACATTGGAGTTGCGAAAATCATCAAGTGTTCAACTTATTTTGGAATTCGGTGCACTTTCTCCAACTCTTTCTCTTATTTAATATTTTATTTGCATATTTAATTTTTGTTAGTAGTTAAATTTTTATAATATATTTAATGCTGTAAAAAGAGTTTGTAATAAGGTTGCTAATCGGGATAATCGAGAAAATAGAAAAAGAGGTACTAGTTCAACATCTAGTAGTAATTTAAATAACTCTACACATATTTCTGAAATATCATTTGATAATAATATAGATTATGAACAATTACAAGAAGATTTCGGTATAGAAGATAATGAATTAGAAATTAAAGATGAGACACTACTTACACCTAGTAGTATTGGAGTTGGTAGCAGGGGTGGTGGTCGTGGCACTAGTAGTAGACCATCTGTGACCCCGACTACTAATCGGAGGAAAAGAAGTAAAGTTTGAAAATATTTTGACGAAATAGAGAATTCTGATAGAGTTAGATGCAAACTTTATAAAGATGATTTTAAACATAAGACTGGAAGAAGTTTAGGGGGGACTGGAACACTTAGTAGACATATGAGAATTACTCATCCTATAGAATGAGGCTCTAATTTAAATAAAAATCAAGGAACTTTAAACCCTAAGACTGGAGGACTTATGAAATATGATAAAATGAAGGAATCGTGAGGAGTTAGCAAAAATGATTGCTTTGGGTTGTCTACCTTTTTCTTTTGCTTCTTCATCATATCTGACTATGTATATTCAAAGGATTTATAATCCCTTATTTAAAGGTATCCCTAGAAGTACTTATAGATCATTATATCTTTAGACGACATACCCTTTTTTTTAGAGCGTATAAGGGCTTGACTTCAAAGCCTTACCATCCCTTCGCCGCGTCCATAGAAAGATTGGTCACTTTATATGCCATTGTATAAGTTGGGTGCTTGTACAATATTAGACATACATACGGTATTTGTTTGACCGCCTTCCTTGTAGAGTTTCTCTAACTTCTGATATTGGCCATTCTGTAAATGGAAATGATTATTTGACAATTACATGTCATTGGATAAATAATAATTATTGTATGAAAAAACGTATTATCACTTTTAAATATGATGAAGATCAAAGTCATAATGCTATTTTTATAAGTACTATTATTTGCCAAGTTGTTGAATTTTGTAATCTTAATAAAAAAGTATTGTGTATGTCTTTTGATAATGCTTCTAACAATAATGCCGCCATTTCAATATTAAGACTACATTTGAAACCACCACTAGACGAAATGTTTCATTTTAGGTGTGCATGCCATGTTTATAATTTAATCGTTAAAAGTGGTCTTGATTTATTTTCGACTGAGATTACTCTTGCTAGAAGAGCAGTGGGTGTTATTCAAGGAAACAATAGATAATCTAGAATTAGGAAATTTAAGACTAAGTGTACGGAGCATAACCTTAAACCCAGATTCATGCAAGATGAAATTATTACTAGATGGAGTTATACATACTTATTTTTAAAATGTTGCTACAAATATAGATTGCCGATAACTGAAGTTGCTAAAGCGCATTGTACTGATCCAAACCGTATGTTAACAACTAATTCTTGGGAGACCATTAATTATGTTGTTCAATTTTTACATAAATTTTGTACAGCTACTGTTGAGTTTTCTGGAGCATATTACCCTACTGTTACTATGGCTTTAGTACATATAGCTGAAATTTCTTTTCTACTCTCTAAATTAAAGAAGAAAGAAAAATATAAGGATGCTGTTGAAAAAATGCAAGCCAAATTCAAAAAATATTTCTTTCCAATTCCTCCGATTTATTTAATTGGTGATATTTTAAATCCTTCTATAAAGATGTCTAATTGTCACCAATTAATCAATGCTTTATATAATTATATAGAGATTGAACCAACTAAAACCCCATATATATATATATATATATATATATATATATATATATAAAATTGTATGAACAAGCTAAATGATTATTTACAATAGTTATATAATTATTATGCAAATATAATTGATGATGATGCTATTAATGTAGGCAATGTTAATCCCACTATGCATTATACTACTTCTACTGTATCTGCTAATATGGATGAAGATGAAAGTCTTGATGGTTATAATATTTGAGCTATGTTTCCTTCCACTCAAACCAGTAATAGGAACATTGATGAACTTTAATTCTACTTGTAAAAGCAATCAGAGTCTCGCAATAAGGATTTTTCACCGTTGGGATGGTGGCATGAGAATGAAAAGCAATTTCTTGTTCTTTCCGCTATGGCTCGGGACGTGCTGAATGTGACAATTTCAACTGCTGCATCAGAGAGTGCATTTAGTCAAGCAAGACAACAACTGAGATACACCTGTCACTCATAGGGATGTAATGCTTTAGAAGTTTTAGTATGTTTCAGAGATTGGATTAGATCGGAATGAAGAAATCAAGGACGTGAAGATGTTGATAAACCAGAAGACGAGAAACTTGTAGATATACACATGGTCACCCATTTGAATTTAACACTCCAAAAGAAGGCCAAGAAGTTCATATTGATTATGAAGAACTTACTAAGGCAATGCAAAACCTTTGAAGTTCTAGATTTATATTTAATAATTAAACTTTGAATTTACTCTTTTTTCGTTAATTTAGTTGTTGTTAAATGTAATGTAAACTTTAAATTGCAAGTTTGAAATAAAAAAAGAACTTGCAAATTATAAGTGCAATTATTTTCCATCTTCATTGTATTTATATTATCTTAAATTCTTAATAAATATTCAAATATAAAAATTTTAAAATCTTTGCATCCTTTATTCAAACACTCTTTTTATAAGATTATTTTTTTGTTTTATATTTTTACTTTAGTTATACAATAT
>AWOL01S0113955.1:7893-34506 GCA_000715115.1 Nicotiana otophora
TAAAATTTTTCCGCACAATAAAATATGATCTCATGAACCATAGTTACCGCCCCACCATGACTGTTCCTCGTTTTATTGCATTTGACAGCTAAAAAACTAGAATTTCGCCCGATTCCCATATTTTCAGGTGCTATAGCCCATGCCTTCCCAGTGGGCAGGGCCCCCCTGACCCCCGATCGCCTACAATTTTTTTTGGGCCATCAAATACGACCTAAGGAACTATATTAATCGACCCTCCATGACCGTTACTCTTGTTTTTTGCATTTTACAGCCAAAAAACCAGAATTCCACCCGATTCCCATATTTTTGTGTGATAGCCCACGCCTTTCGAGTGGGCTCGGTCCCACCGCACCCGGATCGCCTAAATGTTTTCCTAGCCATCAAATACGACCTAAGGAACTATCGTGACTACCTCTCCATGACCTTTCCATATTTGTTTCCGTTTTACAACCAAAAAACTAGAATTCTGCCCGATTCCCATATTTGTTTATGCTATAGCCTACGCCTTCCGAGTGGGCCCAGGCCCCCAGACCCCAATCGCCTAAAAATTTTCCAGGCCATGAAATATGACCTAAGGAATCATAGTCACCACTCCGCCATGATCGTTACTCGTTTGTTTTGAGTTTTACGGCAAAAAAACTAGAATTCCGCCCGATTACCATATTTTCGTGTGCTATAACACACGCCTTCCTAGTGGCTCCACAAACACGGATAGCCTAAAATTTTTCTGCACAATAAAATATGATCTCATGAACCATAGTTACCGCCCCACCATGACCGTTCCTCATTTTATTGCATTTGACATCTAAATAACTAGCATTCCGCCCGATTCCCATATTTTCAGGTGCTATAGCCCATGCCTTCCCAGTGGGCAGGGCCCCCCGGACCCGTATTGCCTAAACTTTTTGCGGGCCCTCAAATACAACCTAAGGAACCATAGTCACCACCCTACCATGACCGTTCCTCGTTATTTTGTGTTTTATGGCCAAAATACTATAATTCCGCCCGATTCCCAATTTTCGTGTGCTATAGACCACACCTTCCGAGTGGGCTCAGGCCCCCCTGACCCCCGATCGCCTAAAAAATTTTTTGGGCCATCAAATATGACCTAAGGAACTATATTAATCGACCCGCCTTGACCGTTACTCTTGTTCTTTGCATTTTACGGCCAAAAAATCAGAATTCCACCCGATTCCCATATTTTCGTGTGATAGCCCACGCCTTGCGAGTGGGCTCAGTCCTACCGCACTCGGATCGCCTAAATGTTTTCCGAGCCATCAAATACGACCTAAGGAACCATAGTGACTGCCTCGCCATGACCTTTCCTCATTTGTTTGCGTTTTACAACCAAAAAACTAGAATTCTGCCCGATTCCCATATTTTTGTATGCTATAGCCCACGCCTTCCGAGTGGGCCCAGGCCCCCAGACCCCAATCGCCTAAATATTTTTCAGGCCATGAAATACGACCTAAGGAACCATAGTCACCGCTCCGCCATGATCGTTACTCGTTTGTTTTGAGTGTTACGGCAAAAAAGCTAGAATTCCGCCCGATTACCATATTTTCGTGTGCTATAGCACACGCCTTCCTAGTGGCCCCCCAAACACAGATAGCCTAAAATTTTTCCGCACAATAAAATATGATCTCATGAACCATAGTTACCTCCCCGCTATGACCGTTCCTCGTGTTTTGCATTTTCGGCCAAAAAACTAGAATTCCGCCACATTCCCATATTTTCGTGTGCTATAGCCCATGCCTTCCGAGTGGGCTCGGGCCCCCCTGACCCCCGATCGCCTAAAAGTTTTTTTGGGCCATCGAATATGACCTAAGGAACTATATTAATCGACCCGCCATGACCGTTACTCTTGTTTTTTGCATTTTACGGCCAAAAAACCAGAATTCCACCCGATTCCCATATTTTCGTGTGATAGCCCACGCCTTGCGAGTGGGCTCGGTCCCACCGCACCCGGATCACCTAAATGTTTTCCGAGCCATCAAATACGACCTAAGGAACCATAGTGACTGCCTTGCCATGACCTTTCCTCATTTGTTTGCGTTTTACAACCAAAACACTAGAATTCTGCCCGATTCCCATATATTTGTATGCTATAGCCCACGCCTTCCGAGTGGGCCCAGGCCCCCAGACCCCAATCGCCTAAAAATTTTTCAGGCCATGAAATACGACCTAAGGAACCATAGTCACCGCTCCGCCATGATCGTTACTCGTTTGTTTTGAGTTTTACGGCAAAAAAACTAGAATTCCGCCCGATTACCATATTTTCGTGTGCTATAGCACACGCCTTCCTAGTGCCCCCCCCAAACATGGATAGCCTAAAAATTTTCCGCACAATACAATATGATCTCATGAACCATAGTTACCGCCCCACCATGACCGTTCCTCGTTTTATTGCATTTGACAGCTAAAAAACTAGAATTTCGCCCGATTCCCATATTTTCAGGTGCTATAGCCCATGCCTTCCCAGTGGGCAGGGCCCCCTGACCCCCGATCGCCTAAAAATTTTTTTGGGCCATCAAATACGACCTAAGGAACTATATTAATCGACCCGCCATGACCGTTACTCTTGTTGTTTGCATTTTACAGCCAAAAAACCAGAATTCCACCCGATTCCCATATTTTTGTGTGATAGCCCACGCCTTGCGAGTGGGCTCGGTCCCACCGCACCCGGATCGCCTAAATGTTTTTAGAGCCATCAAATACGACCTAAGGAACTATAGTGACTGCCTCTCCATGACCTTTCTTCATTTGTTTGCGTTTTACAACCAAAAAACTAGAATTCTGCCCGATTCCCATATTTTTATATGCTATAGACCACGCCTTCCGAGTGGGCCCAGGCCCCCAGACCCCAATCGCCTAAAAATATTCCAGGCCATGAAATATGACCTAAAGAACCATAGTCACCGCTCCGCCATGATCGTTACTCGTTTGTTTTGAGTTTTACGGCAAAAAAACTAGAATTACGCCCGATTACCATATTTTCGTGTGCTATAACACACGCCTTCCTAGTGGCTCCACAAACACGGATAGCGTAAAATTTTTCCGCACAATAAAATATGATCTCATGAACCATAGTTACCGCCCCACCATGACCGTTCCTCGTTTTATTGCATTTGACAGCTAAAAAACTAGAATTCCGCCTGATTCCCATATTTTCAGGTGCTATAGCCCATGCCTTCCCAGTGGGCAGGGCCCCCCGGACCCGGATTGCCTAAAATTTTTGCGGGCCCACAAATACAACCTAAGGAACCATAGTCACCGCCCTACCATGACCGTTCCTCGTTATTTTGTGTTTTATGGCCAAAATACTATAATTCCGCCCGATTCCCAATTTTCGTGTGCTATAGACCACGCCTTCCGAGTGGGCCCAGGCCCCCGACCCCGATTGCCTAAAAATTTTCCGGGCCATGAAATACGACCTAAGGATCCATAGTTACCGCTAATTGTTCCTCGTTGTTTTGCGTTTTACGGCAAAAGAACTAGAATGCCGCACAATTCCCATATTTTCGTGTGCTATAATCCACGCCTTCCCAATGGGCATGGCCCCCCGGACCCGGATAGCCTAAATACTTTCCGGGCCACCAAATACAACCTTAGGAACCATATTCACCGCCCCTCCATAACCGTTCCTCATTATTTTGCCTTTTACGGCCAAAAAACTATAATTCCGCCAGATTCCCATATTTTCATGTGCTATAGCCCACGCCTTCCCAGTGGGCAGGGCCCCCCGGACCCGGATAGCCTAAAAATTTTTCGGGCCATCACATATGACCTAAGGACCATAGTCACCACCCCTCCATGACCGTTCCTCGTTATTTTGGGATTTTACTGCCAAAAAACTATAATTTCGCCTGTTCCTCATTTTTTTGAGTTTTACGGCAAAAAAATTAAAATTCCGCCTAATTCCCATATTTTCGTGTCCTATAGCCCACGCCTTCCCAGTGGTTAGGGCCCCCAGACCCGGATAGCCTAAAAAATGTTGGGGACATCAAATATGACCTAAGGAACCATAGTCACCGCCCCGCCATGACCATTCCTTATTTTTTTGCATTTTACGGACAAAAAACTAGAATTCCGCCCGATTCCCATATTTTCGTGTGCTATAGCCCACGCCTCCCGAGTGGGCCCGGGGCCCCCGAAACCATAGTCACCCTCGTTCCTTGTTGTTTTGAGATTTATGGCCAAAAAACTAGAATTTTGCCCGATTCCAATATTTTCGTGTCCTATAGCCCACGCGTTCCTAGTGGGGCAGGGCCCCCCGGACACGGATAGCCTAAAAATTTCCGGGTATTCAAATATGACCTAAGGAACCATAGTCACCGCCCCTCCATGACCGTTCCTCGTTATTTTGCATTTTACGGACAAAAAACCATAATTTCGCCCGATTCCCATATGTTCGCGTGCTATAGCCCACGCCTTCCGAGTGGGCCCGGGAACCCCTGAACCGGATCACCTAAAGTTGTTTCCGTGCCATCAAATATGATCTGAGGAATTATAGCCTCCGCCCTGCCATGACCATTCCTCGTTTCTTTTGCGTTTTACGGCCAAAAAACTAGAATTTCGCCAGATTCCAATATTTTCGTGTGCTATATCCCACGCCTTCCGAGTGGGCTCGGGGCCCCCAAAACCATAGTCACCCTCGTTCCTTGTTGTTTTGAGTTTTACGGCTAAAAAACTAGAATTCCGCCCTATTCCAATATTTTCGTGTTCTATAGCCCACGCTTTCCCAGTGGGGCAGGGCCCCCCGGACACGGATAGCCTTAAAATTTTTCGGGCCATCAAATACGACCTAAGGAACCATAGGCACCACCCCGCCATGACCGTTCCTCATTATTGTGCAGTTTACGGCCAAAAAACTATAACTCATCCCGATTCCCATATTTTCTCGTGCTATATCCCAGGCTTTCCAAGTGGGCCCGGGGCTCCCAAAACCAGATCGCCTAAAATGTTTTCGGGAAATCTAATACGACCTAAGGAATCCTATTCACCGCCCTGCCATAACTGTTCCTTGTTATTTTGCGTTTTACGACCAAAAAACTAAAATTCCGCCTTATTCCCATATTTTAGTGTTCTATAGCCCACGCCTTCCCAGTGGGCAGGGCCCCCCTGGACCCGGATAGCCTAAAAATTTTTTGGGCCATCTAATACATCATAAGGAACCATAGTCACCGGGCCGCCATGACTGTTCCTCGTTATTTTGCATTTTACGGACAAAAAACAAAACTTCCGCCCGATTCCCATATTTTCACGTGCTATAGCCCACGCCTTCCTAGTGGGCAGGGACCCCCGGCCCCGAATCGACAAAATTTTTTCCGGGCCATCAAATATGACCTAAGGAACCATAGTCACCGCCCCGCTATGACCGTTCCTCGTGTTTTGCATTTTCGGCCAAAAAACTAGAATTCCGCCGCATTCCCATATTTTCGTGTGCTATAGCCCATGCCTTCCGAGGGGGCTCGGGCCCCCCTGACCCCCGATCGCCTAAAAGTTTTTCTGGGCCATCAAATACGACCTAAGAAACCATAGTGAATGCCCCGCCATGACCGTTTGTCATTTTTTGCATTTTACGGCCAAAAAACTAGAATTCTGCCCTATTCCCATATTTTCGTGTGCTATAGCCCACGCCTTGCGTGTGGGCCCGGGCCAACCAGACCCGGATCACATAAAATTTTTACGAGCCATCAAATATGACCTAAGGAACCATAGTCACCTCCCTTCTATGACCGTTCCTCATTTTCTTGCATTTTACAGCCAAAAAACTAGAATTTCGCCCGATTCCCATATTTTTGTATGCTATAGCCCACGCCTTCCGAGTGGGTCCGGGCCCCCTAACCCCGATCGCCTAAAAATTTTCCAGGCCATGAAATATTACCAAAGGAACCATAGTTACCGTCCGTCCATGATCGTTCCTCGTTCTTTTGAGTTTTATGGCCAATAAACAAGAATTCCTCCCGATTACCATATTTTCGTGTGCTATAGCCCACGCATTCCCAGTGGGCCCCCCCAAACCCGGATAGCCCAAAATTTTTTCAGGCCATCAGATACTACCTAAGGAACCATATTCACCACCCCGCCATGACTGTTCCTCGTTAATTTGTGTTTTATGGCCAAACAACTATAATTCCGCCCGATTCCCATATTTTCGTGTGCTATAGACCATGCCTACCGAGTGGGCCGGGGGCCCACTGAACCAGATCACCTAAAACGTTTTTGGGACATGCAATACAACCTATGAAACCATAGTCACCTCCCCACCATTATCGTTCGTTTTGCGTTTGCGTTTTACGGCCAAAAAACTAGAAATCCGCCGGATTCCCATATTTTCATGTCCTATAGCCCAGGCCTTCCTAGTGGGCAGGGCCCCCCGAACCCGGATAGGGTAAAAGTTTTTCGGGCCATCAAATATGACCTAAGGAACCATAATCACTGCCCCTCCATCACCGTTCCTCGTTATTGTTCTTTTTACAGCTAAAAAACTATAACTCCGCCCGATTCCCATGTTTTCGCGTGCTATAGCCCACGCATTCCGAGTGGGCCCGGGGCCACCGGAACCAGATCGCCTAAGATTTTTTCTGGGCCATCAAATATGACCTAAGGAATCATAGTCACCGCCCCGCCATGACCGTTCCTCATTTTTTGTGTTTTACGTCAAAAAAACTAGAATTCCACTCGATTCCCATATTTTCTTGTGCTATAGACCACGCCTTCCGAGTGGGCCGGGGCCCCTAGACCCGGATCGCCTAAAACATTTTCGGGCCATGAAATATGACCTAAGGAACCATAGTTACCCCATGGCGATAACCGTTCCTCGTTGTTTTGCATTTTACGTCCAATAAACTAGAATTCCGCCCGATTCCCATATTTTCATGTGCTATAGCGCACGCATTCCCAGTGGGCATGGCCCCCCGGATCTGGATAGCCTAAAATTTTTCTGGGCAATCATATTCGACCTTAGGAACCATATTAACTGCCCCTCCATGACCGTTCCTCGTTTTTGTGCATTTTTACAGCCAAAAAACTAGAACTTCTCCTGATTCCCATATTTTAGTGTGCTATAGCCCACGCCTTCATAGTGGGCAGGGGCCCCCGGATCCGGATAGCCTAAAATTTTTCCTGGCCTTCAAATATGACCTAAGGAACCATAGTCACCACCCCGCCATGACCGTTCCTCGTTATTTTGAGTTTTACTGCCAAAAAACTAGAATTCCGCCCGATTCCAATATTTTTGTGTCCTATAGCCCACGCCTTCCCAGTGGGGCAGGGCCCCCCGGACACGAATAGCCTAAAATATTTCCAGGCCATCAAATAAGACCTAAGGAACCATAGTCACTGCCCCACTATGACTGATCCTTTTTTTATTTTGCGTTTTATGGGCAAAAAACTAGAATTCCGCCCGATTCCGATATTTTAGTGTCCCATAACCCACGCCTTCCCAGTGGGCAGAGCCCCTCGAAACCAGATAGCTTAAAACTTTTTTGGGCCATCAAATACGGCCTAAGGAACCATAGTCACCGCTCCGCCATGACCGTTCCTTATCATTTTGCGTTTTACGGCCAAAAAACTATAACTCATCCCGATTCCCATATTTTCGTGTGCTATAGCCCAGGCCTTCCGAGTGGGCCCGGGGCCCCCAAAACCAGATCGCCTAAAAATTTTTTCAGGCAATCCAATACGACCTAAGGAATCATAGTCACTGCCCTGCCATAACTGTTCCTTATTTTTTTTGTGTTTTACGACCAAAAAACTAGAATTGCGCCTTATTCCCATATTTTAGTGTTCTATAGCCCACGCCTTCCCAGTGGGCAGGGCCCCCCGGACCCGGATAGCCTAAAATTTTTTCGGGCCATCAAATACAACATAAGGAACCATAGTCACCGGCCCTCTATGACCGTTCCTCGTTAATTTGCGTTTTATGGACAAAAAACAAAAATTCCGCACGATTCCCATATTTTCACGTGCTATAGCCCACGCCTTCCCAGTGGGCAGGGACCCCCAGACCCGAATCGACAAAATTTTTTCCGGGCCATCAAATACTACCTAAGGAACCATAGTCGCCACCCCTCCATGATCGTTCCTCATTATTTGCATTTTTGGCCAAAAAACTAGAATTCCGCCACATTCCAATATTTTCGTGTGCTATAGCCCATGCCTTCCGAGTGGGCTCGGGCCCCCTGACCCCCGATCGCCTAAAGGTTTTTTTGGGCCATCAAATACGACCTAAGGAACCATAGTCATCGACTCGCCATGACCGTTACTCTTGTTATTTGCATTTTACGGCCAAAAAACTAGAATTCCGCCCGATTCCCATATTTTCGTGTGATAGCCCACGCCATGCGAGTGGGTTCGAGCCCACTGCACCCGGATCGCCTAAAAGTTTTCCGAGCCATCCAATACGACCTAAGGAACCATAGTGACAGCCCCTCCATGTCCTTTCCTTATTTGTTTGCGTTTTTCAACCAAAAAATTAGAATTCCGCCCGATTCCCATATTTTTGTATGCTATAGCCCACGCCTTCCGAGTGGGCCCAGGCCCCAGAGCTCAATCGCCTAAAAACTTTTCAGGCCATATAATACGACCTAAGGAACCATAGTTACCGCTCCACCATGATCGTTACTCGTGTGTTTTGAGTTTTACGGCCAAAAAATGAGAATTCCGCCTGATTACCATATTTTTGTGTGGTATAGCCCACGCCTTCCCAGTGGCCCCCCCAAACCCGGATAGCCTAAAATTTTTCCGTACAATCAAATACGATCTCAGGAACCATAGGTACCGCCCACCATGATCGTCCCTCATTTTATTGCGTTTGACGGCTAAAAAACTAGAATTTCACCCGATTCCCATATTTTCGGGTGCTATAGCCCATGCCTTCCCAGTGGGCAGGGCCCCCCGGACCCGGATTGCTTAAAATTTTTGTGCGCCATCTAATACAACCTAAGGAACCTAGTCACCGCCCTGCCATGACCGTTCCTCCTTATTTTGTGTTTTATGGCCAAAATACTATAACTCCGCCCGATTTCCATATTTGCGTGTGCTATAGACCACGCCTTCCGAGTGGACCCAGGCCCCTGACCCCGATCGCCTAAAAGTTTTCCGGGCCATGAAATACGACCTAAGGAACCGTAGTTATCGCCCCGCCATAATCGTTCTTCGTTGTTTTGCTTTTTACGGCAAAGAAACTAGAATTTCGCCCGATTCCCATATTTTCGTGTGCTATAGCCCACGCCTTCCCAATGGGCATGGCCCCCCGGACCCGGATAGCCTAAATATTTTTCGGGACACCAAATACAACCTTAGGAACCATATTCACCGCCCCTCCATGACCGTTCCTCATTATTTTGCCTTTTACGGCCAAAAAACTATAATTCTGCCAGATTCCCACATTTTCATGTGCGCCCACGCCTTCACAGTGGGCAGGGGCCCCCGGACCCGGATAGCCTAAAATTTTTTTGGGCCATCACATATGACCTAAAGAACCATAGTCACCACCCCGTCATGACCGTTCCTCTTTATTTTGGCATTTTACGACCAAAAAACTATAATTCCCCCAGTTCCTCATGTTTTTGAGTTTTATGGCAAAAAAACTAGAATTCCGCCTAATTCCCATATTTTCGTGTCCTATAGCCCACGCCTTCCCAATGGGTAGGTCCCCCCAGACCCGGATAGCCTAAAAATTTTTCGATCCATCAAATATGACCTAAGGAACCATAGTCACCGTCCCGCCATGACCATTCCTCATTTGTTTTGCGTTTTACGGACAAAAAACTAGAATTCCGCCCGATTCCCATATTTTCGTGTGCTATAGCCCACGCCTTCCAAGTGGGCCCGAGGCCCCCAAAACCTTAGTCACCCTCGTTCCTTGTTGTTTTGAGTTTTACGGCCAAAAAACTAGAATTCCGCCCGATTCCCATATTTTCGTGTGCTATAGCCCACGCCTTCCAAGTGGGCCCGAGGCCCCCAAAACCTTAGTCACCCTCGTTCCTTGTTGTTTTGAGTTTTACGGCCAAAAAACTAGAATTCTGCCCGATTCCAATATTTTCGTGTTCTATAGCCCACGCCTTCCCAGTGGGGCAGGGCCCCCCGAACACGGATAGCCTAAAACTTTTCCGGGCCATCAAATATGACCTAAAGAACCATAGTCACCGCCCCGCCATGGCCGTTCCTTGTTATTTTGCGTTTTACGGCCAAAAAACTATAATTCCGCCTGATTCCCATATTTTCGTGTGCTATAACCCATGCCTTCTCAGTGGCCAGGGCCCCCCAGACCCGAATCGACAAAAGTTTTTTCCGGGCCATCACATATGACCTAAGGAACGATAGTCACTGCCCCTCCATGACCGTTCCTCATAGTTTTGCGTTTTCATCAAAAAAACTAGAATTCCGCCAAATTCCCATATTTTCGTGTGCTATAGCCCATGCCTTCCGAGTGGGCTAGGTCACCCAGACCCCGATCGCCTAAAAAGATTTTGGACCATCAAATACGACCTAAGGAACGATAGTCACTGCCCCGCCATGGCCGTTCCTCGTTATTTTGCGTTTTTCAGCCAAAACACTATAATTGCCCCTGGTTCCCATATTTTCGTGTGCTATAGCCCATGCCATCCAAATGGGCCCGGGCCCCCAAGAACTGGATCGCCTAAATTTTTTCGGGCCGTCAAATACAACTTAAGGAACCATAGTCACCACCCTGCCATGACCGTTCTTCGTTAGTTTGTGTTTTATGGCCAAAAAACTATAATTTCGCACGTTTCACATATTTTTGTATGCTATAGACCATGCCTTCCGAGTGGGCCAGGGGCCCACTGAACCTGATCGCCAAAATATTTTTCGGACCATACAATACGACCTAATGAATCATAGTCACCGCCCCAGAATTACAGTTCCTTTTGTTTTTGCGTTTTACAGCCAAAAAACTAGAATTTTGCCCGATTCCCATATTTTCGTGTCCTATAGCCCATGCCTTCCCGGTGGGCAGGGCCCCTCGGACCCGGATAGCCTAAATACTTTTCGGGCCATCACATATGACCTAAGGAACCATAGTCACCGCCCCGCCATGACTGTTCCTTGTTATTTTGCGTTTTACGGCCAAACAACTATAATTCCGCCCGTTCCTCATTTGTTTTTTGTTTTACAGCCAAACAACTAGAATTCCGCCTAATACCCATATTTTCGTGTCCTATAACCCACACCTTCCCAGTGGACAGGCCCCCTCCACACCCGGATAGCCTAAAAATTTTTCGGGCCATCAAATATGAGCTAAGGAGCCATAGTCAGCGCCCCGCCATGACCGTTCCTTATTATTTTGCGTTTTACGGCCAAAAAACTATAATTCCGCCTAATTCCCATATTTTCATGTGCTATAGCCCGCGCCTTCTCAGTGGCCAAGGCCCCCCGGACCCGAATCGACAAATTGTTTTTCCGGGCCATCAAATACGACCTAAGGAACCATAGGCACCGCCCCGCCATGACCGTACCTAATAGTTTTGAGTTTTACGGCCAAAAAACTAGAATTCCGCCCGATTCCAATATTTTTGTGTCCTATAGCCCATGCCTTCTCAGTGGGGTACGGCCCCCCGGACACGAATAGCCTAAAAATTTTCCGGCCCATCAAATATGACCTAAGGAACCATACTCACCGCCCCTCCATGATCGTTCCTCATAGTTTTGCATTTTCGTCCAAAAAACAAGAATTCCGCCATATTCCCATAATTTCGTGTGCTATAGCCCATGCCTTCCAAGTGGGCCCGGGCTCCCAAACCCCCGATCACCTAAAATATTTTTTGGTCCATCAAATATGACTTAAGGAACCATAGTCACTGCCCCGCCATGACCGGTCCTCGTTATTTTGTGTTTTACAGCCAAAAAACTATAATAGCGCCTGATTCCCATATTTTCGTGTGCTATAGCACACGCCATCCGAGTGGGGCCCCCAGAACTGGATCGCCTAAAATTTTTCCTGGCCATCCAATACAACCTAAGGAACCATAGTCACCGCCATGCCATGACCGTTCCTCATTTTTTTGTGTTTTATGTCCAAAAAACTACTAATTCCGCCCGTTTCCCATATTTTTTTATGCTATAGATCATGCCTTCTGAGTGGGCTGGGGGCCCACTGAACCAGATCGCCAAAATATTTTTCGGGCCATAAAATACGACCTAATGAACCATAGTCACCGAACCACCATTACAGTTCCTTTTGTTTTTGTGTTTTACGGCAGAAAAACTAGAATTTTGCCTGATTCCCATATTTTCATGTCCAATAGCCCACGCCTTCCTAGTGGTCAGGCCCCCCCGGACCCGGATAGGCTAAAAAATATTCGGGCCATCACATATGACCTAAGGAACCATAGTCACCGCCCTGCCATGACCGTTCCTTGTTATTTTGCGTTTTATGGCCAAAAAATTATAATTCCGCTCGTTCCTCGTTTTTTTGAGTTTTACGGCCAAAAAACTAGAATTGCGCCTAATTCCCAAATTTTCGTGTCCTATAGCCCACGCCTTCCCAGTGGGGCAGGGCCCCCCGGACATGGATAGCATAAATATTTTCCGGGCCATCAAATATGACCTAAGGAACAAAAGTCACCGCCCCGCCATGACCGTTCCTCGTTATTTTGCGTTTTACAGCCAAAAAACTATAATTCCGCCCGATTCCCATATTTTCGTGTGCTATAGCCCATGCCTTCCGAGTGGGCTTGGGCTCCCAGACCCCCGATCACCTAAAATTTTTTTTGGTCCATCAAATACGACCTAAGGAACCATAGTCACTGCCCCGCCATGACCGTTCCTCGTTATTTTGTGTTTTACAGCCAAAAAACTATAATTGCACCCGATTCCCATATTTTCGTGTGCTATAGCACACGCCATCCGAGTGGTCCCCCCAGAACTGTATCGCCTAAAATTTTTCCTGGCCATCAAATATGACCTAAGGAACCATAGTCACCGCCATGCAATGACCATTCCTCGTTATTTTGTGTTTTATGTCCAAAAAACTATAATTCCGCCCGTTTCCCATATTTGTGTATGCTATAGATCATGCCTTCCGAGTGGGCCAGGGGCCCACTGAACCATATCGCCAAAATATTTTTCGGGCCATAAAATATGACCTAATGAACCATAGTTACCGAACCACCATTACAGTTCCTTTTGTTTTTGTGTTTTACGGCAAAAAAACTAGAATTTCGCCTGATTCCAATATTTTCATGTCCTATAGCCCACGCCTTCCTAGTGGGCAGCCCCCCGAACCCGGATTGCCTAAAACATTTTCGGGCCATCACATATGACCTAAGGAACCATAGACACTGCCCCGCCATGACCGTTCCTTGTTATTTTGTGTTTTACGGCCAAACAATTATAATTCCGCTCGTTCCTCATTGTTTTGAGTTTTACGGCCAAAAAACTAGAATTTCGCCTAATTCCCAAATTTTCGTGTCCTATAGCCCATGCCTTCCCAGTGGGGCAGGCCCCCCCCCCCNTTTCAGGCCATAAAATACGACCTAATGAACCATAGTCACCGAACCACCATTACAGTTCCTTTTGTTTTTGTGTTTTACGGCAAAAAAACTAGAATTTCACCTGATTTTAATATTTTCATGTCCTATAGCCCACGCCTTCCTAGTGGGCAGCCCCCCGAACCCGGATTGCCTAAACAATTTTCGGGCCATCACATATGACCTAAGGAACCATAGTCACTGCCCCGCCATGACCGTTCCTTGTTATTTTGCGTTTTACGGCCAAAAAATTATAATTCCGCTCGTTCCTCATTTTTTTGAGTTTTACTGCCAAAAAACTAGAATTTCGCCTAATTCCCAAATTTTCGTGTCCTATAGCCCACGCCTTCCCAGTGGGGCAGGGCCCCCCGGACACGGATAGCATAAATATTTTCCGGGCCATCAAATATGACCTAAGGAACAAAAGTCACTACCCCGCCATGACCGTTCCTCGTTATTGTGCGTTTTATGGCCAAAAAACTATAATTCCGCCCGATTCCCATATTTTCGTGTGCTATAGCCCACGCCTTCTCAGTGGCCAGGGCCCCCCGGACCCGAATCGACAAATTATTTTTCCGGGCCATCAAATACGACCTAAGAAACCATATTCACCTCCCCGCCATGATCGTTCCTCATAGTTTTGCGTTTTCGTCCAAAAAACTAGAAATCCACCACATTCCTATATTTTCGTGTGCTATAGCCCATGCCTTCCGAGTGGGCCCGGGCCCCCAGACCCCCGATCACCTAAAATGTTTTCGGGCCATCAAATACGACCTAAGGAACCATAGTCACTGCCTCGCCATGGTCGTTCGTCGTTATTTCGCATTTTACAGCCAAAAAACTATAATTGCGCCCGATTCCCAGATTTTCGTGTCCTATAGCCCACGCCATCCCAGTGTGCCCGGGCACCCCGCAATCGGATTGCCTTAAATTTTTCCGGGCCATCAAATACGACCTAAGGAACCATAGTCACTGCCCTGCCATGACAGTTCCTCGTTATTTTCACTTGTATGGCCAAAAAAACTATAATTCCGCCTGTTTCCCATATGTTTGTATGCTATAGACCATGCCTTCCGAGTGGGCTAGGGGCACACTGAACCAGGTCGCCAAAATATTTTTAGAGCCATAAAATATGACCTAAGGAACCATAGTAACCTCCCCACCATTATAGTTCCTTTTGTTTTTGTGTTTTACGGCCAACAAACTAGAATTTTGCCCGATTCCCATATTTTCGTATCCTGTAGCCCAAGCCTTCCCAGTAGGCAGGGCCCCCGTAAAAATTTTTCGGGCCATCAAATACGACCTAAGGAACCGTAGTCACCTTCCCACCTTGACCGTTCCTTGTTATTTTGCGTTTTACGGTCGAAAAACTATAATTTCGCCCGATTCCCATATTTTCGCGTGTTATAGCCCACGCCTTCCGAGTGGGCCCAGGGCCCCCAGAACCGGATTGCCTAAACTTTTTTCCGGGCCATCACATACGACCTAAGGAATCATTTTCACCGCCCCGCCATGACCGTTCCTCATTTATTTGCGTTTTACATCCAAAACACTAGCAATCTGCCCGATTCCCATATTTTTGTGTTCTATAGCCCACGCCTTCTGAGTGGGCCGGGGGACCCCAGAAATAGATCGTCTAAAATATTTCTGGGACATCAAATACGACCGAAGGAACCATAGTCACCACCCCGCCATGAACGTTCCACATAGTTTTGCGTTTTCGTCCTAAAACTATAATTCCGCCACATTCCCATATTTTCGTGTGCTATAGCCCGTGCCTTCCGAGTGGGCTCGGTCCCCCAGACCCCCGACCGCCTAAAGTTTTTTTGGGCCATCATATATGACTTACGGAACCATAGTCACTGCCCCTCCATGAACGTTCCTCGTTATTTAGCATTTTATGGCAAAAAAACTATAATTGCGCCCGATTCAAATATTTTCGTGTGCTATAGCCCACGCCATCTGAGTGGGCCCAGGCCCCCTGAACTGGATCGCCTAAAATTTTTCCGGGCCATCAAATACGAACTAAGGAACCATAGTCACCTCCATGACATGACCGTTCCTCGTTATTTTGCGTTTTACGGTCAAAAAACTATAAGTTTGCCTGATTCCAATATTTTCGCGTGCTATAGCCCACGCCTTCCGAGTGGGCCCAGGGGCCTCTGAACCGGATCGCCCAAAATTTTTTCTGGGCCATCAAATACAACCTAAGGAATCATAGTCACCACCCCGCCATGACCGTTCCTACTATTTTTGTGTTTTACGGCCAAAACACTAGAATTCCACCCGATTCCCATATTTTCGTGTTCTATAGCCCACGCCTTCTGAGTGGGCCGGGGGCCCCCAGAACTAGATCGTCTAAAATATTTCCGGGCCATCAAATATGACCTAAAGAACCATAGTCACCGCCCCGCCATGACCATTCCTCGTTATGTTTTGTTTTATGGCCAAATAACTATAATTCCGCCGGATTCCCATATTTTCGTGTGCTATAAACCACGCATTTCGAGTGGGCCCGGGACCCACTTAACCGGATCGCCTAAAAATTTTCCGTGTCAGGAAATATTACCTAAGGAACCATAGTCACCACCGCGCCATGACCGTTCCTCGTTATTTTTTGTTTTATGGCCAAAACACTATAATTCCGCCCGATTCTCATATTTTCGTGTGCTATAGAAGCACGCCTTCAGAGTGGGCCCTGGGCCCACTGAACCGGATCGCCTAAAAATTTTCCGAGCCATGAAATATGACCTACGGATTCATAGTCACCGCTCTTCCATGACCATTCCTCGTTATCTTTTGTTTTATGGCCAAACAACTATAATTGAGCCCGATTCAAATATTTTCGTGTGCTATAGCCCACGCCATCTGAGTGGGCCCAGGCCCCCCGAACCCAGATAGCCTAAAAATTTTCCGGGCCATCAAATATAACCTAAGGAACCATAGTCACCGCCCTGCCATGACCATTCCTCATTATTTTGCGTTTTACGGCCAAACAACTATAATTTCGCCTAATTCCCATATTTGCGCGTGCTATAGCCCATGCTTTCCGAGTGGGCTCGGGGCCCCCGAAACCGGATCGCCTAAAATTTTTTGCAGACCATAAAATACGACCTATGGAATCATAGTCACCACCCCGCCATGACTGTTCCTCGTTTCTTTGAGTTTTACGGCCAAAACACTAGAATTCCGTCTGATTCCCATATTTTCATGTGTTATAGCCCACGCCTTCCGAGTGGGTCCAGGCCCCATAACCCCGATCGCCTAAAAGTTTTGCGGGCCATGAAATACGACCTAAGGAACCATAGTTACCACCCTGCCATGACCGTTCCTCGCTTTTTTGCGTTTTACGACCAAAACACTAGAATTCTGCCCGATTCCCATATTTTCGTGTGTTATAGCCCACGCCTTCCCTGTGGGTAGGGCCCCCCGAAACCGGATAGCCTAAATTATTTCGGACAATCAAATACGACCTAAGGAGCCATAGTCACTGCCCCGCCATGACCGTTCCTCGTTATTTTGTGTTTTATGGCCAAATAACTATAATTCCGCCCGATTCCCATATTTTCGTGTTCTATAGCCCACGCCTTCTCAGTGGCCAGGGCCCCCCGGACCCGAATCAACAAATTATTTTTCTGGACCATCAAATACGACCTAAGGAACCATAGTTACCACTCCTCCATGACCGTTCCTCGCTTTTTTGCGTTTTACGGCCAAAAAACTAGAATTCCGCCTGATTCCCATATTTTTGTGTGCTATAGCCCACGCCTTCCCAGTGGGCAGGGCCCCCGGACCCAGATAGCCTAACATTTTACCGGGCCATCAAATACGACCTAAAGACCATAGTCACTGCCCCACCATGACCAAACAACAAGAATTCGCTCGATTCCCATATTTTTGTGTGCTATAGCCCACGTCTTCCTGGTGGGCAGGGCCCCCGGACCCGGATCGCCTATAATTATTTTGGGTCATAGAATAAGACCTAATGAACCATAGTTACCGCCCCGCCATGACCGTTCCTCGTTATGTTTGCATTTAACTACCAAAAAACTAGAATTCCGCCCGATTCCAGTATTTTCGTGTGCTATAGCCCACGCCTTCCGAGTGGGGCCGTGCCCTGATCTCCTAAAATTTTTCCGGGCCATTCAATAGGACCTAAGGAACCATAGTCACCACCACGCCATGACCGTTACTTGTTATTTTGTGTTTTATAGCCAAAAAACTATAATTTTGCCTGATTCCCATATTTTCATGTGCTATAGACCACCCCTTCCGAGTGGGCCCGGGGCCAACTAAACAGGATCGCCTAAAAATTTTCCGGGCCATGAAATACGACCTAAGGAACCATAGTAACTGCCTAACCATGACCGTTCCTTTTATTTTTGCGTTTTACGGCAAAAAAACTAGAATTCTGCCCGATTCCCATATTTTCGTGTCCTATAGCCCACGCCTTCCTAGTGGGCAGGGCCCCTCGGACCCGGATAGCCTAAAAATTTTCTAGGCCATCAAATACGACCTAAGGAACCATAGTCACCACCCCGCCATGACCGTTCCTCGTTACTTTGCATTTTACGGCAAAAAACTATAATTCCGCCTGATTCCCATATTTTCGTGTGCTATAGCCCATGCCTTCCGAGTGGGTCCGGGGCCCCCGGAACCGGATCGCCTAAAAATTTTTTTGGGCCATCAAATACGACTTAAGGAACCATAGTCACTGCCCAGCCATGAACGTTCCTCGTTATTTTGCGTTTTATGGCCAAAAAACTATAATTTCGCCCGATTCCCATATTTTCGTGTGCTAGCCCACACCTTCCGAGTGGGCCCGGGGCCCCCGGAACCAGATCGCCTAAAAACTTTTTGGGCCATGAAATATGATCTAAGGAACCATCGTTACCGCCCAACCATAATCGTTTCTAGTTTTATTGCGTTTTACGACCAAACAACTAGAATTCCGCCCGATCCCATATTTTCGTGTGCTATAACCCACGCCTTCCCAGTGGGCAGGGCCCCCGGCACCAGATCGCCTCAAACATTTTCGGGCCATGAAATACGACCTAAGGAACCATAGTTAGTGCCCCCACATGACCATTTCTTGTTTGTTTGCGTTTTACGACCAAACAACAATAATTCTGCCCGATTCCCATATTTTCGTGTGCTATAGCCCATGCCTTCCCAGTGGGCAGGGCCCCTCGGACCCGAATCGACAAAAGTTTTTTCCAGGCTATCAAATACGACCTAAGGAGAGATAGTCACCGCCCCGCTATGACCGTTCCTCATAGTTTTGCTTTTACGGCCAAAAAACTAGAATTCCGCCGGATTCCAATATTTTTGTGTGCTATAGCCCACGCCTTCCCAGTGGGCAGGGCCCCCGGACCCGGATAGCCTAACATTTTACCGGGCCATCAAATACGACCTAAGAAACCATAGTCACTGCCCCACCATGACCAAACAACAAGAATTTCGCTCGATTCCCACATTTTCGTGTGCTATAGCCCACGTCTTCCTGGTGGGCAGGGCCCCCGGACCCGGATCGCCTAAAAGTTTTTTGGGCCATAGAATAAGACCTAAGGAACCATAGTTACCTCCCCGCCATGACCGTTCCTCGTTATTTGTGCATTTAATGACCAAAAAACTAGCATTCCGCCCGATTCCAGTATTTGCGTGTGCTATAGCCCACGCCTTCCGAATGGGGCCGCGCCCTGATCTCCTAAAATTTTTTCGGGCCATCCAATACAACCTAAGGAACCATAGTAACCACCACGCCATGGCCGTTCCTCGGTAGTTTTTGTTTTATAGCCAAAAAACTATAATTTTGCCTGATTCCCATATTTTCATGTGCTATAGACCACCCCTTCTGAGTGGGCCTGGGACCAAGTGAACAGGATCGCCTAAAAATTTTCCGGGCCATGAAATATGACCTAAGGAACCATAGTCACTGCCTCACCATGACCGTTCCTTTTATTTTTGCATTTTACGGCAAAAAAACTATAATTCCGCCTGATTCCCATATTTTCGCGTGCTATAGCCCATGCCTTCCGAGTGGGTCCGGGGCCCCCGGAACCGGATCGCCTAAAATTTTTTTTGGGCCATCACATACGACTTAAGGAACCATAGTCACTGCCTCACCATGACCGTTCCTTTTATTTTTGCATTTTACGGCAAAAAAACTATAATTCCGCCTGATTCCCATATTTTCGCGTGCTATAGCCCATGCCTTCCGAGTGGGTCCGGGGCCCCCGGAACCGGATCGCCTAAAATTTTTTTTGGGCCATCACATACGACTTAAGGAACCATAGTCACTGCCTCACCATGACCGTTCCTTTTATTTTTGCATTTTACGGCAAAAAAACTATAATTCCGCCTGATTCCCATATTTTCGCGTGCTATAGCCCATGCCTTCCGAGTGGGTCCGGGGCCCCCGGAACCGGATCGCCTAAAATTTTTTTTGGGCCATCACATACGACTTAAGGAACCATAGTCACTGCCTCACCATGACCGTTCCTTTTATTTTTGCATTTTACGGCAAAAAAACTATAATTCCGCCTGATTCCCATATTTTCGCGTGCTATAGCCCATGCCTTCCGAGTGGGTCCGGGGCCCCCGGAACCGGATCGCCTAAAATTTTTTTTGGGCCATCACATACGACTTAAGGAACCATAGTCACTGCCTCACCATGACCGTTCCTTTTATTTTTGCATTTTACGGCAAAAAAACTATAATTCCGCCTGATTCCCATATTTTCGCGTGCTATAGCCCATGCCTTCCGAGTGGGTCCGGGGCCCCCGGAACCGGATCGCCTAAAATTTTTTTTGGGCCATCACATACGACTTAAGGAACCATAGTCACTGCCTCACCATGACCGTTCCTTTTATTTTTGCATTTTACGGCAAAAAAACTATAATTCCGCCTGATTCCCATATTTTCGCGTGCTATAGCCCATGCCTTCCGAGTGGGTCCGGGGCCCCCGGAACCGGATCGCCTAAAATTTTTTTTGGGCCATCACATACGACTTAAGGAACCATAGTCACTGCCCAGCCATGAACGTTCCTCGTTATTTTGCGTTTTATGGCCAAAAAACTATAATTTCGCCCGATTCCCATATTTTTGTGTGCTAGCCCACACCTTCCGAGTGGGCCCGGGGCCCCCGGAACCAGATCGCCTACAAACTTTTTGGGCCATGCAATACGATCTAAGAAACCATCGTTACCGCCCAACCATGACCGTTTCTAGTTTTATTGCGTTTTACGACCAAACAACTAGAATTCCGCCCGATCCCATATTTTCGTGTGCTATAACCCACGCCTTCCCAGTGGGCAGGGCCCCCGGAACCAGATTTCCTAAAATATTTTCGGGCCATGCAATACGACCTAAGGAACCATAGTTAGTGCCCCCACATGACCATTTCTTGTTTGTTTGCATTTTACGACCAAACAACAATAATTCTGCCCGATTCCCATGTTTTCGTGTGCTATAGCCCACGCCTTCCCAGTGGGCAGGGCTCCTCGGACCCGAATCGACAAAATCTTTTTCCAGGCTATCACATACGACCTAAGGAGCGATAGTCACCGCCCCGCTATGACCGTTCCTCATAGTTTTGCTTTTACGGCCAAAAAACTAGAATTCCGCCTGATTCCCATATTTTTGTGTGCTATAGCCCACGCCTTCCCAGTGGGCAGGGCCCCCGGACCCGGATAGCCTAACATTTTACCGGGCCATCAAATACGACCTAAGGAACCATAGTCACTGCCCCACCATGACCAAACAACAAGAATTTCGCTCGATTCCCATAGTTACCTAAGGAACCATAGTTACCTCCCCGCCATGACCGTTCCTCGTTATGTTTGCATTTAATGACCAAAAAACTAGAATTCCGCCCGATTCCAGTATTTTCATGTGCTATAGCCCACGCCTTCCGAATGGGGCCGCGCCCTGATCTCCTACAATTTTTCCAGGCCATCCAATACGACCTAAGGAACCATAGTAACCACCACGCCATGACCGTTCCTCGGTATTTTTTGTTTTATAGCCAACAAACTATAATTTTGCCTGATTCCCATATTTTCATGTGCTATAGACCACTCCTTCCGAGTGGGCCTGGGGCCAAGTGAACAAGATCGCCTAAAAATTTTCCGGGCCATGCTATATGACCTAAGGAACCATAGTCACTGCCTCACCATGACCGTTCCTTTTATTTTTGCGTTTTATGGCAAAAAAACTAGAATTCTGCCCGATTCCCATATTTTCGTGTCCTATAGCCCACGCCTTCCTAGTGGGCAGGGCCCCTCGGACCCGGATAGCCTAAAATTTTTCTAGGCCATCAAATACGACCTAAGGAACCATAGTCACCACCCCGCCATAACCGTTCCTCGTTATTTTAGGTTTTACGGCCAAAAAACTATAATTCCGCCTGATTCCCATATTTTCGCGTGCTATAGCCCATGCCTTCCGAGTGGGTTCGGGGCCCCCAAAACCGGATCGCCTAAAAGTTTTTCCGGGACATCAAATACGACCTAAGGAACCATAGTCACTGCCCAGCCATGAACGTTCCTCGTTATTTTGCATTTTATGGCCAAAAAACTATAATTCCGCCAGATTCCCATATTTTCGCATGCTATATAGCCCACACCTTCCGAGTGGGCCCGGGGCCCACGGAACCAGATCGCCTAAAAACTTTTTGGGCCATGAAATATGATCTAAGGAACCATAGTTACCGCCCCACCATGATCGTTTCTCATTTTATTGCGTTTTACGACCAAACAACTAGAATTCCGCCTGATCCCATATTTTCGTGTGCTATAACCCACGCCTTCCCAGTGGGCAGGGCCCCCGAAACCAGATCGCCTAAAAAAATTTTGGGCCATGAAATACGACCTAAGGAACCATAGTTAGTGCCCCGCCATGACCATTTCTTGTTTGTTTGCGTTTTACGACCAAACAACAATAATTCTGCCCGATTCCCAAATTTTCGTGTGCTATAGCCCACGCCTTCCCAGTAGGCAGGGCCCCTCGGACCCGAATCGACAAAATATTTTTCCAGGCTATCCAATACGACCTAAGGAGCGATAGTCACCGCCCCGCCATGAACATTCCTCATAGTTTTGCTTTTTCGGCCAAAAACCTAGAATTCCGCCACATTCCCATATTTTCGTGTGCAATAGCCCATGCCTTCCGAGTGGGCTCGGGCCCCCCGGACCCCCGATCGCCTAAAGGTTTTTAGGACCATCAAATACAATCTAAGGAACCATATTCATCGCCCCGCCATGACCGTTCCTCTTGTGTTTTGCATTTTATGGCAAAAAAACTATAATTCCGCTCGATTCCCATATTTTCGTGTACTATAGCCCACGTCTTCCTGGTGGGCAGGGCCCCCCGGACCCGGATCGCCTAAAATTTTTTTGGGCCATAGAATACGACCTAAGGAACCATAGTTGCCACCCCTCCATGACCGTTCCTCGTTATAGTTGCATTTAATGACCAAAAAACTAGAATTCTACCTGATTCCAGTATTTTCGTGTTCTATAGCCCACGCCTTCCGAGTGGGGCCGCGCCCTGATCTCCTAAAATTTTTCCGGGCCATCCAATACAACCTAAGGAACCGTAGTCACCACCACGCCATGACCGTTCCTCGTTATTTTGTGTTTTATAGCCAAAAAACTATAATTTTGCCTGATTCCCATATTTTCATGTGCTATAGACCACCCCTTCCGAGTGGGCCCGGGGCCAACTGAAGAGGATCGCCTAAAAATTTTTCGGGCCATAAAATACGACCTAAGGAACCATAGTCACTGCCTCACCATGACCGTTCCTTTTGTTTTTGCGTTTTACGGCAAAAAACTAGAATTCTGCCCGATTCCCATATTTTCGTGTCTTATAGCCCACGCCTTCCTAGTGGGCAGGGCCCCTCGGACCCGGATATCCTAAAAATTTTCTAGGCCATCAAATACGACCTAAGGAACCATAGTCACCACCCCGCCATGACCGTTCCTCTTTATTTTGCGTTTTACGGCCAAAAAACTATAATTCCGCCTGATTCCCATATTTTCGCATGCTATAGTCGATGCCTTCCGAGTGGGTCCGGGGCCCCCGGAACCGGATCGCCTAAAATATTTTCCGGGCCATCAAATATGACCTAAGGAACCATAGTCACTGCCCAGCCATGAACGTTCCTCGTTATTTTGCCTTTTATGGCCAAAACACTATAATTCCGCCCGATTCCCATATTTTCGCGTGCTATAGCCCACACCTTCCGAGTGGGCCCGGGGCCCCCAGAACCAGATCGCCTAAAAACTTTTTGGGCCATGAAATATGATCTAAGGAACCACAGTTACCCGCCCACCATGATTGTTTCTCGTTATTTTGCGTTTTATGACCAACAAACTACAATTTTGCATGATTCCCATATTTTCGCGTGCAATAGTGCACGCCTTCCGTCTGGGCCCGGGGCCCCCGGAACCGGATCGCCTAAATTTTTTCCAGAGCCATCAAATATGACCTAAGGAATCATAGTCACCGCCCTTCCATGACCGTTCCTTGTTGTTTTGCGTTTTACGGCCAAACAACTAGAATTTCACCCGATTCCCATATTTTCGTGTGCTATAGCCCACTCCTGCCGAGTGGGTCCGGCCCCCCCGGACCTCGATCATCTAAAATTTTCTGTTCCATCAAATATGACCTAAGGAACCATAGTCACTGCCCCACAATGACCGTTCCTCGTTATTTTGTATTTAACGGCCAAAAAAGTATAATTCCGCCCGATTCCCATATTTTCGTATGCTATTACCCCATGCTTTCTGAGTCATGCTTTCTGATTGCCCTGCCATGACCGTTCCTCGTTCTCTTGTGTTTTATGGCCAAAGAATTATAATTCCGCCTGATTCCCATATAATTGAGTGCTATATACCATGCCTTCCGAGTGGGCGCGGGGCCCACTGAACCGGATCGCCTAAAAATATTCCGGGCCATGCAATATGACCTAAGGAACCATAGTCACTGCCCCACCATGACCGTTCCTTTTATTTTTTCTTTTGACGACCAAACAACTAGAATTCCACCCGATTCCCATATTTTCGTGTGCTATACCCTTGCCTTCCGAGTGGGCGCGGGGCCCACTGAACCGGATCGCCTAAAAATATTCCGGGCCATGCAATATGACCTAAGGAACCATAGTCACTGCCCCACCATGACCGTTCCTTTTATTTTTTCTTTTGACGACCAAACAACTAGAATTCCACCCGATTCCCATATTTTCGTGTCCTATAGCCCACGCATTCCAAGTGGGCAGGGCCCCCCGGACCCGGATAGCCTAAAACTTTTTCGGGCCATCAAATACGACCTAAGGAACCATAGTCACCACCACTCCTTGACCGTTCTTTGTTATTTTGCGTTTTACGCCCAAAAAACTATAATTCTGCCTGATTCCCATATTTTCGCGTGCTATAGCCCACGGCTTCCGAGTGGACCCGGAGCCTCCCGAACTGGATCGCCTAAAATTCTTTTCGGGCCAAAAAATACGACCTAAGGAACCATAGTCACCACTGGGCCATGACCGTTCCTCGTTATTTTGCCTTTTACGTCCAAAAGACTATAATTCCGCCCGATTCCCATATTTTCGTGTGCTATAGCCCACGCCTTCCGAGTGGGCCCGGGGCCCACGGAACCGGATCGCCTAAAATTTGTCCGGACCATCAAATATGACCTAAGGAACCATAGTCATTGCCCCGCCATGACCGTTCCTCATTTGTTTGCGTTTTGCGACCAAACAACAAGAATTCCGCCCGATTCCCATATTTTCGTGCACTATAGCCCACGCCTTCCCAGTGGGTAGGGACCCCTGGACCCGAATCGACAAAATCTTTTTCTGGGCCATCAAATAAGACCTAAGCAAGTATAGTCACTGCCCCTCCATGACCGTTCCTCGTTTGTTTTGCATTTTACAGCCAAAAAACTAGAATTCCGCCCGATTTCCATATTTTCGTGTGCTCACGCCTTGCGAGTGGGGCAGGGCCCACCGGACCCGGATCGCCTAAAATTTTTCTGAGCCATCCAATATGACCTAAGGAACCATAGTCACTGCCCCTCCATGACCGTTCCTCGTTCTTTTGTGTTTTATGGCCAAAGAACTATAATTTCGCCCGATTCCCATATTTTCGTGTGTTATATACCATGCCTTCCGATTGGGCTCGGGGCCCACTGAACCGGATAGCCTAAAAATTTTTCGGGCCATGAAGTACGACCTATGGTACCATAGTCACTGCCCCACCATGACCGTTCCTTTTATTTTTGCTTTTGACGGCCAAAACACTAAAATTCCGCCCGATTCCCATATTTTCTTGTCCTATAGCCCACGTCTTCCTAGTGGGCAGGCACCCCCCACCCGGTTAGCCTAAAAATTTTTCGGGCTATAAAATATGACCTAAGGAACCATACTCACCACCACGCTATGACCGTTCCTTGTTAATTTTCATTTTATGGCCAAAAAACTATAATTCTGCCCGATTCCCATATTATCGCATGCTATAGCCCACGCCTTCCGAGTGGGACCGGGGCCTCCGGAACCGGATCGCCTAAATCTTTTTCAGGGCCATCAAATATGACCTAAGAAACCATAGTCACCACCCCGCCATGGCCGTTCCTCATTATTTTAGGTTTTACGGCCAAAACACTATAATTCTGCCCGATTCCCATATTTTTGTGTGCTATTACCCCACGCCTTCGGAGTGCTCCGGGGGCCCCCGGTACCGGATCCCCTAAATTTTTTTTGGGCCATCAAATACGACCTACGGAACCATATTCACCGCCCTTCCATGACCGTTCCTCATTCTTTTGTGTTTTATGGCCAAACAACTATAATTCCGCCCGATTTCCATATTTTCGTGTGCTATATACCACGCCTTCCGAGTGGGCCCGGGGCCCACTGAACCAGATCGCCTAAAAATTTTCCGGGCCATGAATTACGATCTCAGGAACCATAGTCACTACCCCACCATGACCGTTCCTTTTATTTTTACTTTTGACGTCCAAAACACTAGAATTCCGCCCGATTCCCATATTTTCTTGTCCTATAGCCCACATCTTCCAAGTGGGCAGGGCCCCCTGGACCCGGATAGCCTAAACA